>JBBPJS010001216.1:0-11688 GCA_038088835.1 Singerocomus rubriflavus
GAGTATGTTGCTTATCGCGTGTTTTGTTTCAGTTTCTCTGGCTCTGTCACCCTCCGCGTAGTGTATGGAAAAACTACGCCCGTTTCGCTAACGCAAGATCCCTATATACTCCATCTGAAACGCATGGTTCCGATCGTCCAAGGTGCTCTTTTGCCTGGTGCCTACAAAGTGGACCATTTCCCAATATTGCAGTATTTACCATGGTATGGGCGACAGCTGAAGAAATGGGGCGAGGAAGAGTACGAAATGTTGATGTCGTACATGTCTCGGTATAAATCACAGATGGTCAGTGGTGCAACGTTGATCGAGGATGCTGGACGCTAGACTGATGGCATGAGCCTTGTAGCTGTCAGAGAGCGGGCCACATTCGGTAGCCAAGGAAATCATCACCAAAACAGTGACAGATGGAAACTTTACGGAGCCGGAAACGGCCTACTTTTTGGGCTCACTCGTCGGAGCCGCTTTCGATACCGTACGTGTGACATGCCCCTTGACCAACGTATTATTTTCTCACATCATGGGGCTCTTGTTGCAGACGCAAGTGGCGATCTGCACCATCATGATGGCTGCTGCGCGCTTCCCCGAAGCACAAGCAGTCGTCCATGCCCAGCTAGATGCGGTCGTTGGTCGGGATGCACGTAAGTTTGCACAGTGGTCGTGTCTTGGTGACAGAGGATGTGATGAATCGGAACAGCACCGACATTTGCGGATTGGGCAGCATTGACTCAGCTTCAGGCGTTCATTCTCGAGGCGCTGCGCTGGAGACCAGTCAACCCGTTCGGTCAGTTGCTATTGTCTCCCTCACCCGTGTATATGGAGCTAAAGCATACTTGATACCATCCTAGGTGCACCCCGCCGAGCTTCCAAAGACGTCTATTGGGTAAGAAGGCCCCTTGATGTGGTGACGGCATGGCACTGAGAATAGGGTCGTAGAACGGTTACTGCATTCCTGCAGGGGCAACCGTGTTCGGAAACCACTGGTCAGTCAAATTTCAGAAATGACACCCTCCTGTGACCGGCAGGCTTACGCTGCATCCCCCTTCATAGGTGCATCGCACGCGACCCAGATGTATTCCCAAATCCCGAAAAGTTCCTTCCAAAGCGGTGGATAGGACCAGACGGAAGTATCAACAATGAGCTCAAGGCGTACTCGTTTGGATTCGGGCGCCGAACGTGCGTCGGATCGAACCTAGCCACCCGGTAAGTGTGAAATCCCCAATGCCGCGCTGTCTCCATGTCGACACTGCGATCCGCGCCTGTGCACGTGCGTGTCATCTCGTGCGCTGGGGTCGGACCATTGGACGAGGCGGTGATGGCCTATCAGTCGGGGTTATGACTCACACGCATGACTCATGTATTCACCAATATCGCCGTGGTCCACGGTGTCACAGGTCACTTTATATCGCTGCGGCGACTATCTTTTGGGCGTTCAACATCGCCGAAGATCCCAAGCGGCCGATCGACGATACGGCATTCGTACCCGGAATCGTGTCCCACCAGAAGCCGTTCAGTCTGGCATTTGAGCCGAGGATGGACGTGATGCTACTGCGTGAGTTGATGGAGTCGGCGGGCAAAGTGGAATGAGGTCGTTTATAGTTGTCTGGGGGGTTGTCGGATGTTCTTCGTTACCGTAAAGGGTAAGCGCAGCTTGGACTTGCACTGTCCGGAAACCGGTTACTGTATCACATCGCGGCGAATGATTTCGGGAAGGACAGTGCATAGCAGCAAGTATTTGACTTGGAATGAATGCACTTGAAAGCGCAGTGAGTAAAGCAAAAAAAGGTACGAACAAGTAACTTGTAGCGAAATGAGTTCATGAGGTGGAAGCGAAGAAAGGAAATACAAAGGCTGGTCAAGTAAGTCCATAGATCCGGTACTCGGCTTTTGCAACGCGGTGGAACAAGGCACAATACCAGAGGACTGCTGACAATGCCACATGCCAACGCGGGGAAATGATGATGCATCAAAAGACATGCACAAAGCGAAAAAGAAAGCGCAGGCAAACCCATATCAAGCGTGCTACACATGACACAATTGCTGGAGAAGTTCGACCGTACACACACTGTTTAGACGTGTGGGCTGTCACTCCTTCCTTTTTTTATGCCACAAACGACGTTTCGTTCTTCTCTTTTCTTTTGATACAATTATTTGGACAGTGTTTACATTGAGCATGTCCATGCCGGACATTAGATATACGCGTCGCATCCACACTCCTTTTTCTTTCCTCAGTTCGTCACCCGCACGACGACTGAGGTATGTTGTAGTCTTGCGCAACCAAAACCCAAACTTACCTATTCAGCAGCACTTTTATCTTACTCCAACAACAATCTAGTGTCAAAGCACATCTAGCATCTGCGCGCTGTCTATCAGCACGCCCAGCGGCGCATCTAGCTGCACCTGGACGGTGATCATGCTCTCCGAGGCCACTCGTCTACATTCTTTCACGTTCTGCCGTGTTGGCGTGAACAGCAGTGCGCCGAACGGCTGTCTCAGACGCGCGACGAATCGGAGGGCCTGCATCTACTTATCGACCTGCGATATAGACAAAGGGGGCGGAAGAGACGCTACAGATGCTGTGGGACGTCCACCGAACGGTAGTCCGAACCGAGTGGCGAACCAAGTAGCTGGAGGTTGCAAGGGCATGGATGCGCTCAACGTGTCACTGGATTCATCTGTCGAAGACTCGTCGTCTGTGCCTTCCTAGGGGATCATCTCTGCGAAATGCTTGACAGGCTGTCGGTCGAGAAGAGAGTCAACCCAGGGGTGAACAAGTAAAAGAGAATCATAGCGAGAGAGATACTCTTTGATTTTGATCTCCACGATCCCAAGCGCAGTGGTTTGTGCACGGAAAACGCGTTCTGGCTTGCTCCGAAAAGACGATACTGGCTCGAGTTTGAATTTGATGCACGGAAGCTTCATTCGTCGTCCTATGAACATCGGTAAAGGGAGGTCGTGGAGGCGGTCATATAGCTTCATGACCAAGGCAGAATTAACCGAAGAGGCGCGCAATCCAGCAGTGATCATTTCCATTTCGGTATTCTCTATGACTGGCGGAATATAGGATGTTAGTAGCTCATTGAATACGGTGATATCGGCAAGAAGACAGCTGTTGAAACCACCGGATCTCCCTGTCCACGCAAGGATGCTCGTGTCTCCAGAACCCGTCAGCAGCTGCGACAACAGCCGTCCGAGTGCCTTGTCTCCCTCGCCATATACGATCGGCATCGAGATCGAGAATATCCCGAGCAGCGAGTACGCCGCATCCTCGATGAGCGTTGTCTCGCGTCTCGAAGCTAGACTCAGCTTCTCTCTAATATCTTCTATACCTGGTCGTAGTGCCATCAATGTCTGTGCTGAGACACATGTTGCCTCTTCCATTTCTGAGATGATCTCGGTCGACTCCTTGTGATTAAGAATGTCGAGGTCCATGTACAGCTTCCAGTGCTCTGTATAGAACCGGACCACCTTCGACGCGTGATACTCCTGGAATGTCCAGGCACGAGTGTTCCAAATGCTCTTCACCAGAGCGCCACGCCGAGATGGAGAGTGAACGCCACGAAGGAAAATTATCGTCACCACCGAACCCTCGTACCACTTGAACATGGCAACCAGTGCTTCCTGGAGTACAAAGTGACCGGCTTTATTGATACAGCACGTGTCACTCCATGCCCAGTGCAACCCAGCATCCCGTACGATCTTGCAAAACATTTGCAGCTTGTCGTGAGTGGATGACTCCTCGAGATCGTACACCACTATTCGTATCACCTTTTCGAACAGAGGTTCATCATCCTCCCATTTGTGAGAAAACATGGCATAGCGATAGTACTCTGTCACTTCTCGTTCAATACGAGCGTGGTCAATGTTCGTGGTCATGGACGAAATCAGTTCCATGAAGACAGGTAGTGACTCGAATGCAGCAGCCTGCTCGGACTGGTTGCAGAGACGACCAGAAGTGGTGTTGATGAGTACTCGTGGCGATTCACGAATAGCAGCTTGAATGGCCTTGCGTATGGCCCTTCTCGTCTTGGTGTACTGGCAGCAGCGTTCTATTGTGCAACATGAGTATGTAAACATGAATATGAATTCATCATGCTCACCCCGGATCTCGGGCTCGAGTGATTGCGTCATCTTCAAGAGCATTGTCTCGAATGCATCCAATGCATATTTATGATGCCCTGCCCCACGTAACGCCACATACTTCCTCTCGTAGCCAGACGGGGATGATAGATCGAGCATGATGACCTAGTAATCTCAACGAACAAGGAATACTAGATTGCAACAAAAATGTCATACTTCGTTTGCGTCGTTTAGCGCGTCCCTCCACGAGCCCTTTAGTGCATGCACCTTGCTTCGCTTAGCAAACAGGACTTGCGGCACACTAGGGTTTAGGGATAATGCAACCGAATACTGGGAGATAGCTTCATCATATTGCCGTGCACCGATCGCAGAATCTCCAAGACCCTCTAGTTTTCTGCGGCAACGGGATGTGAAATCTGGGAGAGAGCGGTCATGCAAGTGTCGTCCGTGTTTCAAACATGATGACTGACCAAAAACCCATGTCGCTTGGTCATCACCTGTGACTGGTCCGCTCGCCAACTCGTCCATCATTTGTTGCAAACACTCAATCGCATCAATAATGTGGTCGACACCCTCGAGCTGTTCGCACACAGCTTGGTAAATTGTAAGCCTTGGAAGCATAAACTCCAGAAGGCGAATCTCAGACCTACGAGAACTACAAGCACAAAAGAAGGTACTTACACCAACAGCAACAATCAAGGCATTTTTCCAGTCAGAACTTGCCAATGTTGACTTTGCCCACTCTCTCAAGAATAACGTAGGAGTCGTCTAATTGAAAGTTGAATCAAGTATCTGGACTATGTCACTGGCGCCTCCAGGAGTGGTAGTGAGACATCGTTGGATAAAATCTGCGAAGAATCTTTGATTGCGATATAACCAAAATAATGAAACACAAGCCTACCAGAAACTCACTTGGTGATGAGTGTGCTCGCATAGACCTCTGTACCAAAGGTATCCACCAATTGGAGAAGAGACTCAGCTCTCTCCTTCACTCGACCTGCTGCATATAGCGCTTCACACAGACGTTGTCGAATCGAGATGCTGAGATGGTCAAACTTCCAACCGGAGATCTAACAAAAACAGTGATTGTAGTCCACATGATACAGTAGGAAGCTTACGAATGAAATAGTGAGGAGACGAGGTCCCACGTAGCATCGCATCTGATCACGTGCACGTTCGAATGATTGTACCGCACCCTCGTAGTCACTGCTCTCTATGAGTGAATTTCCAAGGAGAAAATACATATATGCCTGCTTTAAATGTGAGTGGTGCTATGCGTGCGATCATACGTTGTGTACATGCCTGAATCAAAGAAAATATTGAGTTCGGTAGCGCGCTACTGGCGACAAGGTCGCCAACGCGCGATATCGCATCGCTGTATTCTCCAGCAATGGCCAAGACAATAGCCTAGGCAAGTGCGTAGCTGAGACGTGATCAAATATCACTGTATAAGGAAAATGTACCTTGATCAATAGGAGAAAATCAACCTGAGTCGGATCACAGTGTCTGAATGCGAAGGTCGTACATTCGACAACCGTCCTGCTTTTTTCCTTCACCGATGAGTACAACACTCTTTGCAATGTAGCCAATGACTGATGGCTGAATATTGATAGACTAGAAATAATATAGCGTAAGCATGTCTGGAAGAGAGGGGAGCAAGCGAAGACCGACCATTTCGGCATCATCAATCGCTTTGCTCCAATGTTGCAGATGGGCTCGCACAAGAGCACGACCAGCGAGTGTGTGATAGTTCGGATGAACAGAACTTGTCAACGTTTCTGTTAACGACATTTCCATGGTTTCGAGCCTGTCCTGCTTCCAGGAATCAAGGACGGTGTCGCTGATGTCAATGAATGGTCCCTGAGAGACCAAGTGGTTGGTGCACGAGTCCAATGATGATCCAAGGTCAGTTGGCAGTAATACAGGTATGATATGCTACTTGGTCCCCCAAAATGTGACACTCACAATAAAATAGGATGAAGGTAGGAAATCTCGGAGATCATGTATGGTGATTTTCATGTCCTCTCCGCCTATTGCGAGGAACCGGCCATCTGGTGAAAGTGCGATTGAACGTATGTCCCGAGCGTATTGGATGAAACCAAGTTGGGTATGTGCCAAAGCGTCCCAAAATGTGACGGTGCGGTTTGTAGAGTAGGAAATAAATTCTCTGTGGTATGGCAGGGCAATGCACGAGAAGTCGCTGCTAGCAGGAACCGACCACTCTGAGACTATCGGTCCGGCGGATATTTCAACTTGCTTGACTTCATTGTTGGATATGACGAAGAGCCGATCACTTGACCAAAGGAGTCCAGTATTATAGAACGGGGTTACTTTCACTTTGACATCCACAAGCAAGCGACCATCGTTACTGTCGTAGACACGAACGTTGTCCCCAGTGGCCGTCGCAATCCGGTTACCTTGGGGCGAGTATTTCGCTGCCCTCACGGAATGTTCATGATAGAATGGACCGAGCACTCGTTCACGAGTTGTGATGTCCCAGACAGTGGCCGTGCGATTATCTGACGCTGTGACGAGTCGAGTCGAGTCGGGTGAGAAATTGACGCCGTTGACGGTCTTATATTCGTTGTGTGAGAAGACGTTTTCGTGTGTCCTTGCGTCCCACACAATCCCTCGCCCCAGCAAGTCCCCGTTGCGATCCATTTACAGTCCTTTGAGACAGCGAGACAGCGGACTCCCCACGTCGTTGCCATCGTTGCCATTGCTTCGCCATCTTCCACTCGCCACACTCTAACTGCACCCTCATGACCGCTCACAAGAAACTTCGACGCTCGTCCAAATAAGGAAATGTACTATAGCTGAACTAATGAAGAGCCTAATCGACGGGCTGATCTCAAACAGAGGGGTTATCGATGTTGATATCGGTGCGCGTGGATTGCTCTTGTGCAACCATTAGCAGGAGACGCCGCTTCATCTTGTTAAGACCCACCGCTCATCATTGGCATAGTCATCAGCGATATGATATAGGAGAATGATGGAAGGAGTGTTGGAATGCTATCAAGGATCTAACTCAGTCGTGCGCAGATGCGACGGACTAATATATATTCACCTATCAAGGATCTAACTAAGTACGAGTTAGAATAAGTAGGTGACAAAAGAATGCGGTATGATATCCTCACCTCAGTCGTGCGCAGATGCGACGGACTGGGGTGATCGTAGTACATGATCGGTCTTATATTCGAAGAGAAACAGTAAAGTCATACATCGGGATATGTGTCATGTGACTGTCTGTATGTTGCCTGAGGTTTCACCTGCGGATACGCTTGCCAAATTCCAACATGCTGGATCACGGAACACGGGAGAATGTGCGCTTGTGTCCGTCAGCCCCACAGCCACATCCTGTCAGGACGAGCGTGTCCATGACATCAGCCGACATTCTCGGGAATGAGGCGCTGAGTCCTGCCCGACGGACAGACACCATGGGAAGGTCGATGCTGTGAGAGCCTTCGCTGTGCCCCTGAAGATGATCCATGGGCCTTCTTGCCAGTGATGGTAGAAAAAGGGAAAAGAAACACGTTGCTTCCGCCTGGCTGGTCACAAGCAGAGCCCGTCTGAGGATGGGATCCTGAATACACGCCGAGACGAAATTAGAACGCGCCGTTTGGTCGCTTGCGCCGTGGGTCATCCATCTACCCATGTGGGTACTCGAGAGGTCATAATTGGAGTGTCAAGCATGCTGTTCTTCAGCTCTCCGGGCATTGTTGACTAGTTATTCAGACATTTTTCATCGGTGATGGTGACACTGCCCAGATGTCCACATCAGCATCACTAACAGTGCTGATTCTCAAGGACGGATCCTGATGTCCAGCAACTGTATCAGTATTTTTCCTTGAATGAGATGCTACATATCAGCGGTGACAAAGATGAAGTGGAACTCGAGTATAAAATCGAACTGGGTGTAATGTGACCATGCGGTGCTGGACATTCTGTGTTTCGCCGTGGACTGCCCTCTGGTCCTTCATGTGGTCATTCTCGGCAATCAGATCACAATGTGATAAATGAATGGTCGGTCATATACAATTACCAGCCTTGACACATTACTCATTGATGACCCCTCCCCCAAGTCTGTGGCTCTTCTGGTGCATGATGAATGCGGATGTGTCATTTACTCACTGGAGCCGATCAAGTGCCGTGCAGTATTGCTACCCTACAGGAGGTGCTGCGTGTTTGCTATACTACCTTTGAGTCGTTGACTAATGAAGTGGTTCTCTGGGTTTGGACTGGCGCATCTTATCACGGACTAAAAAAGGATCATTGCCCGAATTTAATCTGAAGCTCACAGCCTCGGATGTCAAACGCGTAGATACTTACATAGTAAACAAGCATCGGAACAAAACGAGCGCGTGACGATGTCGGACGGCTGTGTACGATCCCGTTTTCTATGCTCTGACATCGCGGCGCTCTTCGCACGCCGCTCTACTACCACTCTCACCACGCTTCTGTACTTTTATTGCTTTGTGTATGATGCGTCTTCCAGTGTTTGGATCGGAGTTCCCATGGTACACGTCTGTCTGAACGATCTTCAGAGTCCACCTGTGTTCCGCCGTCATCGGAAGGTCTGTTACTCATCGTTCTTTCTCTCACAATCCGCAGCGTCTTGCCTTGATTTCGATCGCAATCTCTCCTTCTGGTTGATGTTGCAAGATCTCAGGCCCCGGGAATGATTTCTGGAACAGCGTTCCAGTCTCGCACTCAATACTGACCCCCTTTCGTTACGTCACTCTGTCTGGGCATGTTTCTGGAAAGTCAAAAAGCAACTAAGTAGACCTATACGTGACTAATAACGCATCTGCGAGTGTTGGCATCGCTGGCGCAACGAGCTCGAGGTCTGTCATATGGTCATGCATCAGATCTAAAATCAGGTGCACCCTAGCGGTTCAGCTGCGGAATAGAATCCATCGTCTCAATCACCAGCCACCAACTGATAAGGTAATATTGCCTTCGATCTGATATAAACATGTTTAAATGATCCAACAGGAAAGAGATGACCTTTGGCCGTGATCAGAAAAAACTGTTTTCGAGACCTTGTTGGTTATATAGCGTCGACATCTGTTTTACAGCGCGTCCTATTTCACAAGACCTCCCATAGTTGACCCCATTCCTCCTCTCCCATGGTCGTTCACCTACTTGTCTCGTTCTTTTGCAGCCCCGTCCGCGTATTCTCCGTCAGCGTTGGGATCGGTATGCTGCCGAGCTTGCCCCGGAATAGCCCCTTGCTTACCGAGTTGCAGTTGCGCTTGCCTTTCTCGCTGCCAGATACTGGCCACGATCAGTCCATTGTCCCGCCCACCGCTCATACCGCAGGGGTACGTGGTTTGCCTTGCTATTGAGACCCATGTATTGACAAGGCGATGCAAGATCAAATCCGCCACAGGCGCCATATCCGACATGCAGACGAGCCGGTGGCGGCCGCGTTCACGACGCCAGACAGGGCCCCTGGCCACTAATTTCCTAACATCACACATCCCTGGTGGCGTTGATGGTGGGACGCACGACGTACAAGATTTCCCTGTGTGTCTGAGAATAAGATCATCATTATCACTGAGAGAGCTGGACGGATGTACTGTGGATATGCGCCGCAATGTGGCGAAGTCTATGCAGGTCGCGATTGTGTGTGAACGTGAACTTGGATTTGGCCGTCAAGCCGAAGAACGTTTTTTCTCTGTGTGTCAGATCCCCAACACTCGCGATCTGCTGGCATGAGGCGGAGCTACCGAGTTGCAGAGATGCGCGCCCTCTGCGTCTATGCTCCGAACCCAGAACGGATCTGAATGACGTTTGTCTCCGAGGTCCAGTGGGAGATGACAGGCCCCGTCTGCCAAAATAGTGCACCTGACAGGTCTTATCAGCGAAATAAAGGCACCCTGCCATGCTGTCCAGATCTCAGGCGAAGATATAGGCGCCAGGAGTGTGGCGAAACCTCCGGATCTCTGGCCGGTCACTGTTCCTTATGAGATCTAGCTTGCCGGTCTGTGGAGCACCCTAGTTCGGGGTGGCGGTGAAGCCCTCGTGAATGTGAGTGCTATAGAAGTTCTTTACATAGGATGTGGTCAGCCTGGCGAGAGGTCGACATCTCCCATCTTGTTGCATATGTGCATGGCTCCTCGGTGGTTCGCATACTTGGTTCGGGCTGGCACTGCACTGTATTGTTGAGCATGACGCTGGCCCACCCTTCCCTTTCCCCTATCTATATTCTCTGGACTATCGTTGCCACCGAGCACCTGGGAGGTCGTCCCATGAGCGCATCCGCGTCGATGCCAATGTCATCACTCGTTCCACGCATATCTCATCCAATACTGTCATCATAAGTGACAGCAGAGGAGACTCACCAAACATGGCATGCAAGTCTCCAAGCACGGCACGAGATCACTACTCCCATGACACGTCCACCATGCCCACCTTCAAATTCATTAGCCCAGACGAGGCAGCTGCCATCAACACATACACCCTGTCATCCAGCGCGGCAACGCAAAGCGCATACATAAAAAAGCGTACAGCGGTACCCCATGAGCGTCTCCGTCTGCGGGAAACGAGATCGACGGAAGTGTGTGGGCTGCCGCAAAACGGGACTACTGCGAGATTATCGGGTATGGTAGCTGGGCAGTTGTCAAACTGCACGTCCGAGGTCTGGGCTGACATGGAGACAGAGTTGTGTAGGACATCCTTGTAGCGTTGGAAGGTACTAAATAAAATACCAACCGGCACTCCCTCGAAGGGATAACAAGTGGACCACAGGTGGGAACAACGCAACATGGTGAAAAAAAAGGCTGATAGGGACGTGTAGACGCTTTTGAAGTCACGTGACTCGTTTCGTTGACGCATCCTGTGATGAAGCCTGGGAAGGACCACCGGTTTCCTTTGGAGCCCTCTGCAGAGTCGTCTACCAGCTTGCCAGCCCTTGGTTATACAGGGGACCTCTTAGTCACGCAGCTCGACTTTTTGTCTGGTCTATCGAAGGTGCGTACACGCTTCACCCTCATGCACTGTTTATGCTAGCAAAGAACTATCCTGGTTTATCTATGGGGATCTATGGGTTCTGAGCTCAGGGACAGGTTCCCTGGGCAATCGACATGTATAATTTGGAACACAAGTCATTACGGAAATCCTGTCCAAAGTCAACTTGTCCGCTCGCCCATTTCAGCACCGCGGTGGACGCCATATCATCGCAACTGAATGTGGTTCAATGCGAACAAACCCCTCGCTGGTGGTGGATGAGGTGACGTGTGAGCCATACGAGATTGTCGGGTATGACAGCTGGGTGGTTGTCGAGCTGCACATCGGGGGTGTCTTCTCCGGACTGACACAAGGACAGTCGTGTAGGGCATTCTTGTAGCATTGGAAGTCACTGGATAAAATACCAACTGACACTCTCTTGAGGGGAGAATGTGTTGGAGATCAGCCCGTTGATTAGGCTCCTCATTAGTTCAGCTATAGTACATTACCTACATTTCCTTATTTGGATGAGTGTCGACTGCTCGTCGCGTCACCGAACGCTCCTTCCCTCCAGTCTCGTACTCTTGACTGGAGGTAAGCTACACATTACATTGTCTATATATTCACTACTTACTCTACCTAGTATTTACCCTTTTCCTC
>JBBPJS010001217.1:0-11675 GCA_038088835.1 Singerocomus rubriflavus
GTTTTTGAATATTTTCTTTAATGGCTATGATATTGGTGAAGCAGATGAACAGATCATCAGATAGGAGAATCTTATCTTTGTTGATGTCTCCCACCCTCTCATTGTAGTTGGGCCTCCTGAATAGGCTATCCACAGGGTTGAATTTGCCAGGGCAATAGGCAATAGTGAATTGATATTCCTGCAGAATCTGTTGCCAATGAGCCTGGTGATGGGAAAGGTCCTGTGGCTTCCTGAAGCAGGTAAGGTTCCAATGATCAGTGAGAATCTCAAAGGAGTGGAGTGCCCCAAGGAGGTATTGATGCCATTCTTTGAGAGCAAAGATAATGGCAAGGAGTTCCAGATCTGTGGCATGGTAATTTTGTTCTGCATTGAGAAGAGAGCATGAGGCAAATGCAATAGGCCACCATATATCACCCTAACACTGTGAAAGAACAGCACCAAGGCCAATCCCAGATCCATCCATTTCAATGCAGAATATGCCATTGTCTATTGGGTATTCCAATGTTGGTGTTGATGTTATAGCTGCTTTAAGGGTCCTAAACACCTTCTCATGTTTTTCCTCCCAAGCAAAGGGGGTGTCTTTTCTGATGAGGTTGTTTAGCAGTCATGCAATAGAAGCAAAATCTTTCACAAAACAATGATAAAAATTGAGAAAGCCTAGGAAACCCCTCAGCTCCCTGAGGGTCTGTGGTTGAGGCCAGTTGGCAATTGCTTTGATCTTGTGAGGATCCATTCAAATCTCCCCCCCTGCAATGATGAGACCAAGGTATTTGGTCTCCATTCGATTGAAATCGCACTTCTTGTGCTTGAGTGAAAGCTTGTTATCATGGAGTATTTGGAGAACTTCATGGACAGTCTTGCAGTGATCATTGAGCATTTTGGAGAAGATCATAATATCGTCCATGTAGATGACAACTATTCCATGATTGATGAGATTTCGAAAGATATGATTCATCATAGTCTGGAATGTAGTGGGGGAGTTTGTCAATCCAAAGAACATCACCAGCGGTTCAAATAGGCCTTGATTTGTACAAAAGGCCACTTTTCATTCATCTCCCTCCTTCATCCAGATGTTATTATAATCTCACCATATATTGAGCTTGATGAAGTACTTCACCCCTTTGAGTTTGTCAATGAGTTCATTGATCAATGAGAGGGGGTATTGGTTCTTGATAGTTATGTCATTTAATTTATGGTAATTTTGAATGGGTCGAAGACATCCATCCTTCTTTTTAATGAAAAAGAAGGCCAAGGCAAAAGGGGATTTTGAGGGATGTATTCTTCTGATTGATAAGTTCTCCTCTAAGAAAGTGTCAAGTTCCTTTTGCTCTTCAAGCATAAGACTGTAGATCTTGCAATCTATCTTGTGTTCACCTGGTATTAATTCGATGGCATAATTCCAGGGGTGGAATGGAGGTAGTTCATCAAAACTTTTCTTTGCAAACACATCTTTGAAGTCATGATATTCATGAGGGACTGCATCCTCAAATGTCTTCTTCTTTTTGGTAGCATTGGCAGTGACTGCTACATCTGTTGCCATATTTTGTAGATAGTCATTGATATTGATCTTAAAAATCCTATCTCCCTCTTTGAAATCTTGAGAGTGTTTGTTGTGAGTACATGCAAATTCCATTTTACCTGTCTTTCAGTCTATCTTGGGGTTATGAAGTTTAAGCCAATTGAATCCCAAGAATATACTATTGATTGCAAGATCAACTATGGAGAGGGCAATCCTTTCTCTATGTCCATGGAGTTCCATAGAACAAATTACAAACTCTGTAATTTTGCCATTAGAGTTCTTGGTTCCGTCAGTGTTGTAAACTGGAATTGGACAAGGTAATAAGTGTGTAGGTATGCTGTGTCTCTTAACAAACATTCAATCAATGGATGACCCTGTGGCCCCTGAGTCAATAAAAGCATCTCTCAAAAAGTTTCTACCATCATCCATGATCATTGTAACAGAAGCGACTAGTGAGTTGAAGTTGGAATGGCGACAGCATTGAAGTGTATGACACAGTTTTTGCTGTAGATCCTTGAGGATCCAATAGAAGTTTTCTTCATCACTGTTCTTCATTTGTTGGACAAGCTCTCAATCGACTTTGGGTCTTCTGGAATTGTGTATAAAGTACTTGAGATGATGTAATGATATCCTCTCATCCCCCTTGTTAATTGTTTGGCAAATTCAATGAATAAACCAAGGGTCAATCATCATTTCTCTTTGAACTTTTCCATGCTTCTTGCATTTGGATGGCCCCTCAGTGGTTAGCTTCTTCATCAAAGCTTTGAAGGGTAGTAGTGTCCCCTTATCTTGATCAGTGCTTTGTACTGAAGTAGTACTTTGTTCAGAGGGGATTGTCCTTGAATCTGACATGTGGATAAAAAGTACTGGTTCTGGTGTCTCATTTTCAAGAATAGAATAATGATTTGCCATGTTAAGAGATATAGGAGCAGTAATATAGTACCTTCCACCTACTACTCCTTCAGAAAATCCTTTGTGTCCTTTCCTGCTTGAGCTTTCAAAGCTTGAAGTTCTTCATGCAATTTGTGGAGTTCTTCTTTGTCGATACCAATCCTCCTCCTCTGTTCATCTGCTACTCTTACTTGGGGTTTGAAGTGTTGCTTGCATGGCCAAGGCTCTCCACAATGGAAGCACTTTTCTTCTGTGCATGCCTTTCCTATATCCATTGAAATTCCCTGGCTGCTGAAGGTCCCCATGGCATTTGAGTCTTGCTGAGTTTGGGTCATGGAGGGACAGGGGTTATTCATAGTCGCACTCAAAGTTGATACAGAGGTTGTTGATGTTCAAGGGGTAGAACTGGAATAATATGGATGACACTTTCAACTCTGCTTCATCATCCTTGATTTATCTGCTTCCTTGATCGTCAATAGTGTAATCTTGGTGTTGATCAGTGCTGTTTCCCAATGGAGGTAGTCGATATTGTCATCAATCAATGTGGGATTGAACTGGAAAGCAAAAGTTAAGGTTGCTTTGTCAACTCCATCTCTTAATACATCGATCAGGGTGGAGGTGTCAGAATCCATATCATAATTGGCATTGAGTGCCAATTGCTTGAGATGGACAGTGAAATCCTCAATGGACTCCTTGCTCCCTTGGGTGAGCATCTTTAACTCATTTTGTGCTTTTCTTGACATGTCAGCAGGCTTGAAAATCAAGTCAAGATACTTCGAGAAGATGGCAAAGGTGCCAGTGGTATGGAGTCCCTGTGTCATATATAGATATGCTGCTGGTTCTGCTATGTTATCTCCTCTCATATAGAACAGGACAATAAGAATCTTCTGTCAATCCATTGACTGCTTGTTGAATCCATCCAAGTATAAGTTGATCATTCGACACCATTGAATGTACTTGCTCTTGTCATCATTGAACATCTCTGGTTTAGCAGCTAAAGATTTACTAAGTTTCACAGATTCCTTCTTTTTGAACAAAGAGGTGGAGGTCGACAACATATAGGTCATCACTGGTGGGCATCATGGGCATTGGCCCAGCAAACTTTGGACCTATAGACCTGTAAAGTTGTTCCCACCTTTGCAACTCCTCCATAAAGTTTTCATTAGCATCTGGATGTGTTGGCAATATAGTGTGCCCTTTGCCTTTGCTAGTCATTGACTAACTATCTGAGTCGTCCTTGTCTTGTGACACTTTGATAGTAGCTGCTGCTTCTCCCAGAGCTCTGAGTACATCAGCAGATGTTGATACTTTGGGTTGAGAAGTGACAATAGGGGTGCCCCCAGTCATTGCTGCCTGGATAGTATTGCAAGATGCTGCTCATGAGGGTGCAGTTGACATGGTGGTAGTGTAGGGGTGGGTTATCCTGTTGACTTTACTTCAGGGGCAATTACTCAGCTCCCTAGAAGTTACTAGGAAGAATTGCATTGCTTCTGGGAATAACCCTAAATGAAGCTGAGTGCAGAAAGGGGATTAAAAGAAAATAGTATTGGGATGATCACCTTTTCAAGAGTAAATAGCCTTGAGGGACAGCATATGGGTAGATGCATTTTTTCAAGGGTAAATGGCTTTAAGGGCAAATGCAGTAGGAAGGGGGTAAGGCTTGTATAATGTCAGGAACAACTTTAAGTCCTAGAGCATTACTCTTAAGAATAGATGAAAAGAAGTGAATATACAAGCCTAGGGAAAGGCTCTACATATGCCAATGACAGAGTATATATATCTAGGATAGATGAGATTGTGATATATGATATGAGATAATGATGCAAGGTCATAAGTAGTGTCTTGGCAGTGTCTGCCAGATATCCATCTGTCTGATTGGCAATATCTGTGCCAAACTGTTTGATAAGATCTGACAAGTACCGACTTTCCTTCCTAAATCCATTTGGAACCTTTAAAACTGACTTACAGTATGGAAACACTACATAATATGTTCTGGCCTAGCCTCGAGCCAATATTGACCTAATTTGAAAGATATCATGAGTTGAGAATTTTCACAAGTGTTCTATTCTACACAGATACCATCACAACCTGCCAGATTGTTAGCGATAGCAAAAATACACAATGACCAAAGCTAAAGCTAAAGGCACACCATTATAAGCACACCTATGGCTTTTTAGGAAAAGTTCTAATCTGCCTCAGTTGTTACACCATTTTGAGGTCACCATGATCCATTGCCAGTGGCTTTTGCAAATGTGCACAAGTACTCTGACAGCCTGCCAAGAATAGTCTTTTTCTACACTAATCAACCATTCATGAATGCCCATATGATTTATCAGGTAAAATAGAGCCTTTTATAATATTTTATTGCCTTGAATGATTACCATGTTACTTTGCAAGCCACCTGTAGGTTATTGCAGATGTTTGTGCATGCTCCCATGGTTTTCTGGAATAGGGTAGAATATTGGGGTGAGCTGAAATCATTTTGTGCTATATCCTACCTAGGTCCTGCTACAGCAGAAGCCCATGCTACCACCCATTGCCAATCTCTTCGCAACCCCACCAAGTACAAGCCCTTGACACAGACAACACTTTTCATCACTATTCAAGCCCTTAAATCTATGACATTGCAGGACAACAATGATATTGGGCAGTTACTTCAGCTCTTGATGAGTTGCTTTTTGTTTTGGTGGTGGGTCAATAAGAGCTTTGGCCATCTCGAAATTGTGTGCCAATCCAGACCTCTTACCTGTCCTTGCATATGCTATATGTAGCTCATAGCCTGTTAGTTCTTATAGAGGGGCATCTGATAAAAACAGGCAGGTTATCCCCTCCAGCACACTGACTAACAACCAGGGTTTCTCATGATGCCAGTGGCTCACACTGGCCACAGTACACCCAATATAGCAGACATAGATCCTCAACCTGCAACAGCTCACTACTGCAAATGGTCCAGAGTTACTCATCAGAACCCCTCTGAGTGTAAGTGCTTTGTCATCGTACAGCCAGTGCTATTCATCATCACCCAGACCAGTCTAACACCCCTCTCCCTTTCTGCAGACCCTTCAACTGCATACATGATGCACTCCACCATCTTTGATATGCCTTCACTATCATATTCACCATTGGCATCCCCACTATTATCCACATCACCAACTACCTTATCTGGCATCGAAGACTATGGCTGAAATTGCAAATGTTTGTAAGATTTAGGACCTGGCCTGTATTTTTGCCAGGCCATTGAAAGCCACCTCAAACTAGGTTGGACAACAATACAGTGCACCAATTTCTCATTTGTACTTATTGGCCAACTAGTGCTACTACTAAGTTGAACAACCACATACTAAACAACAGCCTTTGTCCATATGATCTATTGTGTGTAGGAAATGGTGGTGTATCAAGCCATATGGGCACTGGTGGTTAGTTTGGCCAGTTGCAATCCAGGTTGTGCATGTGCTTGTTATTTCAACATAAGCTGGGGCTGATTTAGATGATGCCAAAGTAAGATCTGAATTTGTAAGTGTCTGAGTAGAAGATTAAACATCAAAGAGTTGATATCAACATTTGATAAGGCTGAAGATTGTTCATTTGTTTTTTAGGTAGGATGTAAAAATGGTGCCTTGTTTGCTATATTGAATGACTCTATTAGGTGGAATCTGCAATGTAGCTTATCCTTTATCCTAGGCACTTGTTAGAAAATGTTTAAACTAAAAAAAAAAAAAACATACAAGAGCACAACACCAATTTAAAATCATAGCAGATGTTAATGGAATTGCTTTCATTGGCACAATGTATATAAACCCCTCATTATCTTCATTCTTGTAAAGCTCTTGTAGCTTGATTTGCCATTGTGCAAGTTAAATATCCAAATCAGAAGTGCCACATATATTTCTATATATTATAAACTTTAGAACATAAGAACTTCAAATAATTTATACTTTTCCATTGTCACTATCTGCATCAGATGCATCACTAGAGTCATCTTCTAAATTATCACAAAAAAGCCTTTCAATATCTTTCATGTTAACAAAATTTTTGATAGCATTAGAAGTTGATGCTACAATTTTCTTCATTATCTCCTGATAGTCCACTTCATCATCAACATCCAAGCATTGTTCACACTTTGACTAGAACAATATATAGAGATTTAGTAACTCAACTTGAAGTAAAGTAAATTCATACCTTTTTGCCTTTGAAGGTACACACTTGAATGAAAATCACCTCTTTTCAGAGACCTTATGGTTGTTGTAATTGTTACATTTTTCCTTGTCTTCCATGCACTACTATTAGCCTATGTGACACACTACCAACTATGCATCAGTTCCCTTCTATTTCAGACTTCAGATGCTGACTCATCCTTTCTTGCTTACATCATAAACTGCACTTCCTCTTCTGCTCTTCTGTTCTGTGTGCAGCATGATTCCACTTTGTCAGTATCCTTCTTTATTGTTGTCCCCAACTCACTTTATGCTATTGGTTACCATACTTATGGGCCACTCTCACACCAGCCCTCAGCAATGGTCTGTGCACACTTGGCACACCTATAAGTACCTTGCACATATGATACAGTACCTTAGCTTTCATCTCCCTTATATCATGCTGTACACTATACCTCAAAGCAATACCAATTGCTTAAACTCCTTCATCACTTGACTAGTGTCTGTCTTAGCAACTGACAGCTAGTCTCCCTCATATTAAGGCTAATACATATTATTGCCTTCTCCATGTCCAACCCTTAACCCTATGTAAACCTCATATAGTGACTTCAAGGACTATGTGCTGTCTTGCTCAAGGCAACATGTAACAAAAGACGAAAGCTAAACCAACACAACTAGTTCCAGCTAGTATGCTTTACCTTTTAACACATCACAATCCCCTTAACCCACTGTCAACCCCTGGTGGTCTCCACACACCAGTCACACCCTAGCCCAATAGTCTTCCTAAAATGCAACCTAGCAAAAGACTATACTTTTTGAATCATCACACAGGCAAGGGCTTGATGTTCTGCAGATACCATGCAGGGTTCTTTCACACAGACCACAAAAATATGAAGACAAGGGTAGATTGGAAATGGTGAAGGATGTGGATAGAGTAGTATCCTTAGGTCTTAACCATACTAGGAGGCAAGTAATCAAATGGATTAGACTGAGGGGCATCAGTCAAAAGTAGACCCCATATTTATACTACTCTATAGTGTGCACAGACCAGGTGACATCATAGATAAGGTGTGAAAAAGAAGTAATGGAGATTAATGCCTCAAGGCATCAAAATGAAAGAGAAGGAAAAAAGCAATGGAAATTAAAAGAAGGCTTCTTTCATAAGATAGAGATTAAACAAGCTATGCCCATAAGACAACCTGCAAGCATGACATCATTGGTCTAGGCCTGATCATGTGATCAGTCATGTGACCTGTGACCTGACCTAGTCATGTGATGAAAAAGATAAGATAAGATGAAAAAGATAAGATCAAAAGATAAGATAAAGAAAAAGTGAAAAAGTGTTCAAGGAAGTGTACAAGTTCATAACACTTCCTCTGAAGAAAAAGACTTGCCCTCAGACTCTAAGTCAGATCACAACATCACTCCTTCGAACCTGTTGCAGAACCGAAGAGTTCCATCTACCCAACCACATAACCCAACAACCTGGCAGACAACCAGGGAATGATATGATGAGTCTGTATAAGATATCATCCAGAAAAGAGAGTGCTGGACAGCAGATAGGGGGAACAGGAATAAGAAGAGGACCAAGGCAGGACTATCTTCTAGATGTGAACTCCAGGACTACTCTTGCAAGTCCTTGATAACAATGGTACTCTTGCAACCATGTTCTGTCTTCCTTCTAATACTAATACCCTATGGTATTAGCGTAATCGTGTTCAAGCCTTGGGGCAAGGGTTCCAGCTTTTAGGTAATCACATGACTGTTATCAGGTTGTCATCCTTGAAAGCGAGGGCGGTGCCATTGTAGATTCTTGGGTATGTTCAATAACCTCAAAGGATGTCCCAACTAGAACACTATGTTACTAGTGGCTTAAATATCTGTAAACGATAATCCTAATATGATAAGATCCACATGGCAATGATAGCCTCTTGGGATCGCAGATATAACATCAGTAACCAGTATGATGAATGGTTACATCACGTGATCTTTAGTAGTTTTTTAGTACGAGAGTTCTTTCAATAAATATGTTCTGTTCTTCTTTGTTATTGGGTTCTGTACAAGTGCTTGAACGAGTTGGCTAGCTAGCCCTAAGTTAGCGGTACAGTGGTGCTAGGACGATATGATGGAATGATAGGGGGAGAAGAGGAGGTTAGCTTTATCTCCAGACGTCTCACTCCTAGAGCTCAATGAAGAGGGCTAGGTGAATAACATCCCTTACTTGTATTTAGTTGCTAGGCCACCTTGGTAGGCAGGGTAGGACGCGAGGTAACAAGTGGATTAGGCTGGGGGAACAGCCTGTACTCATAACCCCACTATATATATGGTACAGGATGGTGCACAGACCAAGCTGTGACTAGGGGTCTAGGGTATAAGGGATTAATGCTATAGGATGATAAAGTAAAGGGTATAGTCCATGAGTGAAAGGTTAGGCGTCTTATATATTAGAATGGAAGAAGCAGATATGAGATGCAGGGTCTAATCTAAGATGGGAGATCGATCACAAGATGTGAAAGATCAAGGGAGTGATTGTGGCAGAGATCCCATCAAGGGTTCTGCAGGGTTCATGAGAATGATCATACCGATCGGAGGAAATGACAGAGATGAGGAAGGTGTGGTGATTGAGATAAAAGATTGATCAGTGAAGTCATGATGATGTGAAGGAAGAGGATAGGAGATGTGATCATGTGACAGGGTGAAGATGTGACAGTGTGAAGGGATGTTTGTGGTCATGTGATCAGGGAAGGTGCAAGTCATGGCACTTGTGTGTGCAAGCACACAGTTATAGTGCAGTATTCATATAAGGTTCATACACAATTCGTAACAGAACCCAGCTGCTAATCAGCTAGCCACCCAATTGAGCCACATGCTATTCACATAGGTGTCAATACCCTGAGTACCCACACCACTGTCACCACCTACATTACCTTGAACTCTCCCATTTTCCCCTATTAACACCTTTCCTGTACCCCCAAAGATGTCCTCCTTGTCAAAGCCAGTGGAACTCTAACTAAGCACCCCTGAGCACTTTGATGGTGACTATAAGAAAGCCATACCATGGCTAAACACTGTAATGTTCTACCTTGTTATCAACAAGGAAGTTTACAACACCTCCACCAAGAAAATTACCTTCACCCTATCCTTTATAACCAAGGGTTTTGCTGCCATATGGGCAGAAAACTTTTGCATCAAGGTGTTTAATGCCACCACAGGTACCATCAATATGGGGACCTATACTAACTTCCTGAAAGCCTTCAGGAAAGCATACCAAAACCAGCAGGTCATTGCCAATGCAATCACCTGGTTGGCCACCACACACATGATCCTCAACCACAAGAAGAAGAAATACAAATCTTTGATCCAGGAATATAATGCCCACTTTGCCACCAAGAAATCTAAGGCTGAGATCATGGAGAATCATGTCCTTATCAGCTACTACTCTGCTACAATCCCCATTTCCATTATGAGAAGAATCTACAGAATGGAAAAGGTACCCACTACAGTTGAAGAATGGATGACTTAGGCTGCCACCTTCATTTCACAAAATGAAAGAGCAAACTGCATTGCCAACAATCCACAAACCCCCAATAATTCCACATATTCTGCCCAAGCCATGCTACCACCACCAAAGACCCAAACACCATGGATGTAGATGTGGTAAAAGTAGAAAAACTAACCTCTGAAGAATACAAGAGATGTCAAGACCTCCAACTCTGCTTTTGTTGCTGCCAACCAGGATATGTCAGCAACCAATGCCCAAAATTCAAGACCACTTTCTTTCCTCCATGAACAAAGAAGACTCACATTATCTTCTCTAACACACCCAAGCTAGAGGAGATAAGTGACAGTGACAATGAAAATGAGGGGATAGCCATTATAGAAAGGGTGTAGGGTTTTTGAAATGGGGACAGCCTACAATGCAAGTCTCTTCCCAAATATACACTAAAGTAGAAGATACTCTGAATAGAAACTCCTTCTCTGTTTGCATCGAACTACTAGTGTCCAAATCTCAAAATGTCCACTTCAAAGCCCTGATTGATAGCAGGGCCAAAATCAACTGTCTAAATTGGCATTTTGCCAAGCAAAATCACATTCTCCTCATCTGACTCCAAAAGCCAATCCACATCAGCAACGTGGACTCCTTCACCAACAAACAGGGACCCTGTTAAACTCTAAGTCAGATGTTGCTTCAAGGGGAAACTCCAAGGGTCCAGAGTTGAGGGGTTTGAATGGGACTTGGCTTCACCATATGTGGTGCACTCTTGCAAAGGATCTGGTTGTGTTGCGGAACCGAAGAGTTCCGTCTACCCAACCACACAACCAACCAACCCGGCAGACGACCAGGGAACGTTACGATGAATCCTTGAGATATATCCGATAGTAAAGAGTGCTGGACAGCAGGGAGGAGGGATACGGATAAAGGAGAGGACTGAGTCGGGACGTCTTCATAGATGAACTCCAGGACTACTCTTGCAAGTCCTTGATAACCTCTAGACTATTGCACTAGGGTTCTGGCTTCCTCCTAACACTACAACCTAACGTATGTAGCGTAATCATGTTCGGCTCTTGGGGCGAGGGTTCCGAGCCTTGGGTAATCGCGTAGCTGTTTCCAGGTTGCTATCCTTAAGAACGAGGGCGGTGTCACCGTAGATACGTGGGTTTGTACGATAACCCCAACGTATGATCCAACTAGGAACGCTATGTCACTAGTGGCTTAAATATCTGTAGTCCGTGGTTCTTAATATGATAAGGGTCAGCAGCAATGATGGCTTTTATGACCCGCAGGTATAACATCAGGAACGTTACGATGATAGTTCCGTCACATGGTCTTTGATACGTTTCTTGGTTCTGGTACAATGAATGGGTTCCATACTTTCATAGGTTCTGGGTTCTGAACTAGACGAGGTACGAGTTGGCTCTCTGGCCTGACGTTGGCGGTTCGGTACTGAGAGGACGATTCGATGGAACGATGAGAGGGGAGGGAAGGAGGTTAGCTTTATCTCCAGACGGCTCACTCCCTAGGCTCAGTTAAGAGGGCAGGGCGAATACCATCCTTTACTTGACTGTTGTCACTAGGCCACCTTGGTAGGCAGGGTAGGACGCGAGGAAAC
>JBBPJS010001218.1:0-11674 GCA_038088835.1 Singerocomus rubriflavus
TTTTTTATCTTATCTTTTATCTTTTATCTAATCTTATCTTCATCACATGACTAGGTCAGGTCACAGGTCACATGACTGATCACATGATCAGGCCTAGACCAATGATGTCATGCTTGCAGGCTGCCTCATGGGCATAGCCTCTTTCATTTCTATTGCTTCTTTACTTCTCTTTCATTCTAATGCCTCACATTGACCTTGAGGCTTTAATCTCTGTTTCTTCTTTCTATTTCTGTTATCTCCTTATCTATGATGTCACCTGGTCTGTGCACATCTTTATATAGTATAAATATGGGGTGTATTTAACTAATCTCCCTCAGTCTAATCCACTTGATTATTTGCCTTCTAAAGGTTAAGGCCTAAGGATATTACTCCTCTTCTACCATTATACCTTCTCTTCTATCTTTGTGTCTGTGTGGACTTTGTGGCAAGACCCTACACAGTGTCTGCATCTCCTCAAGTATCTGTGATTGTATCTCAAGAAGTATAGTTGCTTTCTAGGTTGTATATCAGTCTCCTCTAGCCTAATCCACTTGTTTACCTCTCCTACTCTGTCTGCAAAGGTGGGATAGTGATGTTTAAGCTATAACAAGTAGCAGATAGCTATTCATTTACCAGTCCTTTATTGGATTCCCAGAAGTGAGGCATTGCCTAAATGAAGCTAAACCTCTTCTCCCTCTCCTCTTCTCTCTTTGTGGTACTATGTGATAGCCAACTTGTGACTTAGTCAAAACAGAACCTAGTCAAGACACTATGGATGACATTCATTATTACTTTGTGAAGATAAGCAAATCCATGTGATTCAAGGATCTTATCACAAGTTTAAGATGATGTTATATCTGTGGGTATTATAGGCATACACTGCTGCTTGCCCTTATCATATTAACAGTATTTTATTTATTAGTTGTTTCTACTTGGCTGCAGTCTTGTAGAAGATCCTATGGTGCCTGTGTGAAGCCTCTGAATATGAATGGCACTCTGACTGCTTTCAAGGATGGCAACCTGGAATCAGCCATGCAATTACCCAAGACCCAGAATCCTTGCCCCAAGGGTCATTAACAATTATGCTACATTCATAGGTTGTAGTATTAGAAGGATGCATACTAGTTGCAAGAGTTCCCTAAGGAGTAGAAGATCACCCTCTCATTTTTTCCAATTCCCTTTGGCTGTCCTAATCTTTTTCCTTTCAACTCTCATGCTTGAAGCCCCATAAAAGAGATGTCAGATTGCCCAATGGGTTATGATAATAGAGTTAGGCAGTGTAGCTCTCTGTGGTCACAACATTTTGAAGGATGAGCTGCAGAACTCTATGTGATACTATGATCTCAATTCTTTTGATGTCATTTTTCAGCAAGACAATGACCCCAAGGATACATGCAAAAAGGTCAAGAAATGGCTAAATGAACAGGAATTCAGAACTATGATATGGCCTGCCCAGTCTCCTGATATTAACCCTATTGAACACCTATGGGAATATATCAAAAGAAGGCTTGAAGAGTATGAGAATCCTTCTAATGGGATAGTGAAGTTATGGGAGAGGATTCAAGTAGAGTGGGAAAAAATACCAGCTGAGGAGTGTCAGAAGTTGATTGAAAGAATGCTCAGAAGGATTCAGGAAGTGCTTAGAGCAAAAAAAGGCCATATCAAGTACTAATAATACTCAAATACCAAAAGTGAATAAACCATTGCAATGAGGTTACTGTTTTATAATGGCTATATCTCAGCAAGCCCTGAGTGAAATGACATGAGCTAGGGGGTAATGTTGTAGCCAATAGTATGTACATTAATTTGTCTTACCAACACTAAGCACAATTCCCACATATAATTGCAATATGCTTCATATATTGGATTGAGGTCAAACATTGCAATGGTTTTTTCACTCACTGTACAGTATAAATATGGGGTGCCTTTGGCTGAATCCCCTCAGTTTAATCCACTTGATTGATCATTGCAGCCTGCAAAGTGAGGCCACTAAGGGTTACCCTCATCCTTTACTCTCATATTATTATTCATATCTGTATCACACAAGACCACTCAATGCATAACAGTTTGCCCTTCAGTTTTAGTTCTAGGTTGCACAATAGTATTAGAGTTCTAACTAAGCAAGGAATTTAAGATATGAGTAACAAATGGGAACATAAAGAAATAGAGTCATAGATATTTACTAAGTACAAGTCCAAAGCAGAGTAAGTACAGGAGAAAACAGAGGAAACAGACTGGAGGTGTAATGGAGTTGGTATGGAGGCACCAGAGTTGCCTTGAAACATGGGATATGACAACCACCTAGTAAGCTCTAAAGTTCTTTGTCTGTATGATGCCCTAGTGGCTGCCTACCTTGGCTCAACATCAACAAGTTTCAAAGTTGGATGAATACTATGGATCAGGCTTGAGCCAGAAGGATTTGAAATGGGACATGTGGATGAATGTTTGCACATGAGCAATAGGGCCATTAATGAAACACAATATTAAGGGAGGAGGGTTTCAAGAATGGTGGGTACTTCCAATGTTTACCTAGGCAATGCATCTCATGACACTATTGATGGACTGTGCTGTTACTTGGCCATGAAACAAAGAGAGTAGTCTCGCTGACTAACTTGCAGCTTTGTACGTTTCATCATATTTTGGAGACACTGCCACACAGCATGTCAAACAATCGAACAATGGGGCAACAGCTTCGACATGGTAGGCTTTTCGTTCACCCGTTGATGCACCCACCGTGCTGACGAGGGGTCAACCGGGTACGTTCGTGGGATAAGCTCAACTTGACCGAGCAGATAGATCAAAAGGCGTCGGTGATAGATTGATCAGCTTAGTGCAATCCATGTCAGCGAAACAATTTCATCTTGCAAGATCTGTATTGTCATATGAAGGGCAATCTGTACTCCACCAAAAAAGGCAACGATCCATGATTCAAAACATTACAACGCTGTGGAGAGTTTCCATTCTTGTCAATCATCATCACTCAGGCTGACATACCAAGGACCCACAGGTCGAGGTGAAGGGCAGCAGGAGGTCTTGTGCACTCAAACGCAGGGACAGCAACCCACGATGACCCGAGTCAAACAGCAGGAGGGGTCAGTGCATATCTAAACGTCCACAGGTACTCGATTGACCACCATTTTCAAACAGAGTACATACTTGTCCAATGGTATTATCCAAACAACCTATCCCGATGGAATGGTCCTTGACACTCCCCCCCCTACACACAATTCCTGTGCCTGCATGGGGCGCGTGGATACTAGTTGGTCGTCGAGTCAGTGTATTTCGTCTTGGCAAACCCGATGCGATTATTGGCGGTGTCAAAGACGCTGTAGAAGCGCTCACTGTGCGGCAAACACGATAAGTGGTGCGTAGGTGTGCTAGCGTGAGTTCAAAAAAACCAAAAGAGCACGTACAGGAAGACGTATCCATTGGTGAAATCCTGGCCACTGCCAGACGGCGAACCATTATCAACGACGACGAGGTATATTGCGCTCGAGCTCCCTCCAATGGCGGTGTTCAGCGAACGAGGCCAGATCTGCCCATTGGGTGAGAGGTCATAAGTTGTGCCTCCGATATGGAACTTCAATGGCTGTAGCTTGGCATATTGGGCTGAGGTGATGCTCAGGAGGCCCGTGTTCTGGTCGAAAACGCCACCTGTCGCAGACTGGTATCTATTATATGCATCTTAGATCATGACCAAGATAGAGGCGTTTAGCATTCAAGCGATTTGTGAATATCGTCCCACCCACCCGTGGCAAGGAAAACCATGGTACTGCCAGTATCGATGATGCCAGCGGTCGTTGACAGAATAGTCGTCGAACCATAGGAAATTGACTGGTCGATCCCCCAAAAGGCCGAGGAAGGTTGGGTCGTCGTGATCGGAACATAGTTGACCGAGCCAACTATCACCGACTGATCATAACCGCCAAAGGTGAGGGTTCCTTGGTTATTGGACTCGGAAATCGGAGCGAAGAAGATACCGAGTTCCTCCTGCGATATCTTTTTTTGAGCGTAGAGATTTTGTGTGACGGTTGGGACTGAGGTCGTGTTGGTGACAGTGCCATCTGTCAAGTCGACAGGGCCGAGGCCAAGAATACCATCAAAGTCAGTGACGCCTACGGTGGAAGTGGCAGCGCCGATGGACTGATTGGTGATTACCAACCCGGAGGAGAGCGTGACGGTGTCGAGCCACTCTTCTCCAAAGAATGCCCCAGAACCATATTCCACGGACTACGACCATGCTGAGCATCAAGCAGATATGTGGTAGAACGAGAACATACGACGGAGTCGCCAGTGTCAACACTAGAGCTGGTTTTAACATATGGCTGACTAGCGCCAACCCAGGTGTTAGAGCTCCCCGAGTCGACCAAGAGCGTGTCTAGGAAACAGAGAATGTCGGTTGAGTGGTTGAGCACCCGTCGATGCGAAAGCGAACGACAAAACGTACGGTATGCGGGCGGTGTACCGACACCAATCTCGGCTGTGTAGAAATACATGCTGTTTGGAATATATACGGACCCACTGCCGGAGCTGCGCTTGCTGGGATGCATATCGTGTCTCATGGCTTGGAGACGCTCTCGTTCCTTTGCCACAAAGCCAGGACCGCCATTTACGTTGATCCTGGCAGAGATGGACAGGATAGTCTTGCCGCTATCACGTTTGAGAGGATTGGCATGCACAACGGCCAAGGACAATAGAAGGAATGACAAGAGGGACATGTTGACGTTGACTGGGGTATGCCTGCCAGGTGGTCAGGAATGTGGGGGATGAGAGTATCGAACCACTTGCGCACGCCTTTTATGTAAAGCCTGAGGGTCGTTACGTCGAAGCAAAGCACAACGGTGAGACAAAATAATATTGTCGTGATACCCGGTCTCTGGAGGGAAGACGATATCCATCATCCTCGGCAAGATGGCATATCGACTTCGAGGACAACCAACACAACGGCATGATCCAAGTTTGGGTTAACCGAAATGGGCGGCCAATAATCAACACCCAGAGTCCATAGTCCATGGCAAAGGAAATGCTTCAAGGTCTGCTTGGTGGTCTCGATGGGGCTTCAAATGTGCGTGTGGGGGGGTGAAACAATCAAACTTTGCCCCGTTGGAAACAGACAACAGGTTGATTCAGCTTGACGTTCGAAGCAAATTACTGTACAATTTTAGTTTCAGAACTGGTTGCATATGCTTGAACCCACCGTGGTGAACACAATCAAGGACGGGCTCCTAGATGAATCCCAGAAATGAATCTTTCCAGCATTGAAGCCGTGTAGACCACGACGAGAGTTTGGTGTCATGTGGGAGGTATGAAAAAAAGCGCTCTCATCAAGTCCAAATGAGAACGATGGTCACCAGCAGCACGAACCTCTCAGAACCTGCCCAGCCTGGTCAACCATCTGAAGCTCAGAGCACTGGCTGGAGCTGATCATCATCTGCAGGTCCAACAGTTGCCCATTCAACCATACGATATTCATCAGAAAGGACACAGGTCTGTGGCCGAGTCGTCGTGCGAGGCGACCATCATCGATGATCTCTCCCTCGTCCAACGCGTTCTTCTCGACACCCCTGGCGACAAAGGCGACAAAAGTTTTTCAAGGGCACTTCAGGCCGCGATGTGCCATTGCCGTATGGATTCTGCTTCTGACCGCGCACTACCTCCCAAAATTATGAGTTGCGATTACGATCCGACCTTCTTCATCGAATTCTGTTCACAACAAGATGTAAAGCAGACGGGGCTATGTACGGTATTCATCTCACGCTCGAGAGGCCCAACGATCCCCGTCGCAACCTCACCACGTACCCTCCAATCTCCTCTGCCTGCAGATTGTGCACGAGATACTCCCGATGCACCACCCTGCGTGCGTTCGCCTGTTCCATCACCATCCGCACGCTCTCTGTTTCTGTCACTGACTGCCCGTCATCGAGTGCGATCTCCATGTCCTTTGGGTCGACCGGCGCAACAGACACGTCAAAGAGGTCCTCCGGTAACCCACACTGCATGGCGCGTGCACGTTGTGCCGGGGACGTCGGGTGAAAGAATTGGCTGCAAAAGTCGAGCGCGTTCTGGAGCTCCCGTTCAGACAGTCGTGTGCCCACGTCCGACGCTCCTTGGATCACTAGAAAGGAATCCTGGTCAATGAACGCAAACGAGTGCCTCCTCTACAAACGCGTCGTGCATTACCTGGGCGGATGGACGTGAACGCGCGTTCATAGCCATCTTCGTCGACATCATTGAGGATGTCGAAACGCGTTGCCCGTATCTGCTCGTACGCGCTCAACACGACCATCTGGAATCTAGCATATTGTCCGCTTCTCAGCCGACTGAGACTTTATCACAGAGGGCGCCTCGCGCAGGCCCCTCAAGTAAGCATTGTTTCCCACCTCGTGTAACTCAGGGTGAATCGTCTCGTGTACCACACGGCCGCGACTGTTTCCAAACAGTCACCACGAACGGATGCGCAGATGGAAGCTGCAGCCGACAGAGCAGACGTCATTGCGAGGTGCACCCCAGACGAGAAGAGCGGGTCAATGAATGCTGCGAAGCCCACTGTCAGGAACGCGTGGTCGCCCAAACATTGTGAGACGTTCCACGTACCCCCCGCATCCCCAACGATACGGAAGCCCTCTCCCGCGTACTGCGATGCCGAGTAGCTGAAATCGGATGCAGATCGGACCAGCGTGTCCGTAGCACTTTGAGAACCGTCGCACGATTTTTTGGCAACCAACGTCCCATCACCGATCAAGTGCATCAAGTTTGGGGCAAGCGACAACAAGGTTCGATATCGTGCACGCGCAGAAGATGCTGGAAGCATCTTCCACCTTTCCTGGTACCGTTTTTGGTTCACGACCACACCCACAGAGGTCGTGCCATCATGCAACGGGATGAACCACGCCCAACCCGAGTCGTCTATGGGGTACACAATGAATGCACGCGCTTTCGCAGACACATGGTTCAACTTGATACGTGCCTATCAGAGCTTCGAACCACGGCGCGCCTTCGCGCGCTGTACCTAACCCATATGTCCCGGTCCCTGTCCAGTAGCCCCAAAGCGCAACGTTTCGCAGCGATTCATTGTAGTGCCTATTTTTCATATACCTGTCGGACATCAAGCCGGTCCGTCCTGTCGCATCGACCAGGAAGTCAAAGGACGTCTCCCCTGCCTGATCCGCCGGGGAAGCACGCTTCCATTCGGCGACGACGGGGCGCGTTTGGTCCGAGAAGCGAAGCGACGTCACCCTTGTCCTTTCGAATACGCGTACCCCAGACGCCCTGGCGTGGTCGAGCAAAAGGTCATCAAAGTCGGCACGCGTCTGAAGATGATGACACGCGCCATCCAGTTTACGGGAGGTCGAGGTCAGATCAGAACGCAAAAATGTACGATCAATACAAAGAAAGAGGACAGACCACGTTCCAGGCGCTGTTTTCGTGTCCAAGTGCCACAAAGTCCGTGTCTAGACGGGCGCGGTGAGCATGCAATGGAGAATTTCGAGAACGTGGGCGCACGTACATCCCTCCTGCTTGAACTGGTTAAACTTGATCGCTGCACCGGGCTGTGTGTATGCGTGTGTATGTGGAAGAAGGGATCAGAAGACCTGTAATGCAGTGGGAGGACGCCTGTCATGCGTCATACCTTGTGTTTGAAGCCATACTCGACTACCTTTTGCTCCGCGTCGATAAACCGGAGGTAGTGACGGACGGACGGGATCAGGCTCTCGCCAATGTGATATCTTCTCGGACGTACACATGTAGGACGCGGGGGAAAAAAAAGAAGGAAGGAAAAGGCTGACCTTGGAAACTGCGCGGCCTCGAGCAGTACGACGTGCAATCCTTCCTTTGCGAGCGCCGATGCGGCATAGCTCCCCGCTGGTCCACCGCCAACGACGAGCACTTGTGCATGCTGTCGTGTGAGATGCAAAATCGCATTTGTTGCCATGAATAATGAATATTATGGACGAGTTGGGATTGGAAGGAGGGAAAACGGCTCACGGTGGGGATGGTGGACTCCATGGTCTCAGTGCGAACTTTGGGTTGGATTCGCTTCCAGGGGTTGGCTGTCGCTGGTTTATATAAGAGCCACCACCACCACTCCCTTCTAAAGTGGATCTCGCAAAGGGACTGTCCGTGTGATACACCCTAGGTTCATGTACACCCAAGAAGATGAATTGGCTGCCCAATCGAGGCTGCGTATTAGCCATGGGGAACATCCAAAAGTCAGACCGAGAGTCAGCGTGACCATTCTCATTGACGTGACCAGCAAGAACTCGTCAACACATCCGAGCACCAAATGAGAGGAAAACCGCGTTCAGATGCATGTGCCGCCATGAATCACGCTGCATTGCATTGTGGGCATGAAATAAAAACAAGTATAACGTCAATTATCCCAATTGATATGCCGAGCATACTCTCGTATCCGGGAGACGATGCTCTCTTCAATCTCGTGTTCAACGCCTGTTGCAACTTTGAGCACGATCTCGTTCAGCGCCGTGGACCCAAGAATGTCAATGTGGTCGCTCGTATTGGCACCACCCCGAGGTATGGTTGACACAGGGCGGTGAGGAAGCTGTGAGTGAAGCACAAGGGCGGAAGGATCAGATTTTGTTCAAGACGTGTCCATCACCGTACCTCCACCGTCGTGATGTTGATTCTTCCGGGGTTCCATCGGGGACGCTTCCACCCCTCGATACACATAGCCCCCATACTCAAAAGACTTACCGTCCCGTCACCCTCACCTATCTTCACACCGTTGCGGACCTGTACATGACCACTTGTAAGAAAGTTCTCGAGACGCTCTGCAAATTTCATTTCATGCCTTTGGGGTCAGACTTTCGTCCGTGAATTCTGCATCGATCCAGCTAGAACGGAGTCGAGAGCTGAAATCCAGCGGAGGACGAGAACTGTCAGGCCCTCCTTCTTGTCCCGTGGACCATTCTGGATCCACCAGTAACGCGCTCGGAACTTGTTCGGCGTGAGCGTACCTTCCAATTGAGAACAATCAGCCTAGATTGCACACGGTCGTCAAGTCGACGTAGCCCACCAGTAGGACCGCTAGGACGACTAAGATCAGTATCATCATCGAGGGTTCACGAGGACACTGCGCACCTCTGTTTCCTTTCCGTGCCCATAAACGCAAATGAATTTCATAGACGGGGCATTAGGAAGCCTTTCCAGTAGGACCGGTAAGTCAAGTCACCCGTAGAAGCAGTCCCCTAATACCTTGTCTCGAGAGGATTAGTCCATTTCCGATGGTCAAGGTCATTCCCCGCCAACACTTCTTCATCACGTTCGATGCCAAGAGAGTAATTCGTGGACAGCATCCTCTTTCATCGGAAGAAAAAGAATTCAATTTATGAACGCAAGTACAATACCAAATGAAGTAATGCCCGACCTGAAAGCTGCTTGGCGTACGTTCGAGAATCCAGTCTCCTGCCATTCCCGCTGTCATGTTCTTCGTTTGTTCCGCCATGCCTGTTCCATGCGCGGCAACTGTTTCTTGGCGGAAAGAGATGAGCGCGCCGTGAGAATGGGAAGCTTCAGGTTCATCATCTGGTGCCCAGGTCTCGTTGCCCCATATAGTATCACCTCCCTTGTAATGACAATGAGATCTGTGGCGGTTGTTTTCTACAAAGGTTACCTTGTACCTTGACCCACAAGCTCGCACTTCCAGCCCAGCTACGGAACAGCTGCTGACGCTCGCACCTGGAGAAGAAACGTTCAAGCACTAGGAGGGGCATGACGTTATCACGTCAAGTACAAATGATATCTACCCGGATACTGACCATAGGCTCCCGCAGGATTCATTTCCACGGTGTCCCTCATCTCTCCGGAAAGAAAGGCGGACATTGCTTTTGCCTGAGTGTACGGCCGAAGTCATAGTTAACATGGTTTCAAAAGGGGTCTCGACACGGATGCTCACCGTACCCTGTATTTCGGTCAGATATAACGAACAATCGACAGAATGCCACACACCAGAAATGGGCCAGCAATAGTGAGAAAAGTTTCAATGTGATTCTGAGAGTAACGTCAGTTGTTGAATGAAGGTGTGTGACAAGACAGACCTCTACCCAATCAGGTCCACCACCACCGTGTGCAGGGGACTCCACCCATTTGAAACTAGTCTTTGAATTAACGTCACCTAGTCATTAGGCCATCGAATATCACGAACAAGTACTGTGACAACAGGGTCAATGCTCTTGCTTAGAGATGGTCAGAAAAATGCTCACCAGTGCCACCTAAGCCAACCTCCAATATTAAAAAAAAAAAACCAATGAGCAAGCTTTTACGCACCGTGGCGCCCATGGAGTGAGCGACTAGTACAACTTTTTTACCTTGACGCTTTCTACGTCGAGATGACAACTATAGTGTAACCATTTCTACTGATTGTGGGCTTACCTGAGACCTTCGACTATAACCTTCAACTTGGTAAAATAACCATCTCGTTCTTCGAGATTCCACATTGACAACCGCCAATCGTATGCTGCGAGATAAAGATTGTTCGTATCGTAATTCACGACTGCAAGATTTTCAATGATCTTGGCCCTGAGGAGTTGGTAGGTAAGCATGTAACTGTGATCCAAGAGGTCAAAGACCGAACCAGATCCAGTAACCTGTCATAAAACTGCTGGCGGCATTTATACCTTCTGCTGCTCGAACCTTTGCACCCAGGGTATCGAGACCCGTGTCTGGATCGAGCATCATGGCTGCCATCCACCTTTCTCGATTAAACACTACCTGAGAGACCATGCTGAAGCCACCCCATACTTTTTCGCGGAAGAAAGCCCGATACTCAGGTGAAGTTGACCAAGACTCCAAAGACTACGGAAACTCGATTGAGCTAGATTCGCTGGGTCGATTAAAACCGAATGACGCACAGTGGAGATGATACCAGGTATCACTACGATAGGGAACTGTGCAGTGAGACCTCGCGCCTTCATTGCCTCGCCCACTTGAAATTCGCGCCCATCATTGTTCAACTTCCATACTTCCGGGATATTGCTGCGTAAACGTCCCCATTCTGTTTCAACGCGTGAAAAGTCTATTTCAGGTAGTTTGAGTGATATGTCATATTCTTGCATCAAGAGGAGTAGGTGTGCATGTATCTCCTGCATGTCATATGGCTGTATGAGAATGAACCCCAAGAGAACACCGACTACAGAATGGTGAGGCATACTGGACTATGGTCGGAACACGGGACGCACAAATAATGCCGAGCAAGAAGAGGAAGCGTGGTTTGAAGAGAAAGCTCGATAACGACATCTAAGACGATACAGTCAAGTCAAAGGTGACGCCGTCATGCCAACACGCTCCACGCACCCTTGGTGATTGATGTATCTGAGCATCGTATAACATTGCTTGACGTTCAGCCTCCTGCTGCCCATCACGTTGACTATCTACTGCTTGCGATCCAGCGTCGTGATCTGAGGACGTTGTAGAGTCCTCGCCGGCGGACCAAGTTTTCGGTCGTTTGAGGGGTGGCATCGCTGAACTTTGTGCTGTCACGGAGAGGCTCGTCGTATTGTCTTGCGCTAGTGAATTAGTTGGCGGTGAACCTGCTGTAGTGTGTCTGAACTTCAGCTGAACTTGTCGGCATCGAGGAGCTGGTCAAGAGTGTTATGGGACCCCCCGGCCCGAAGTGTCACCGCATTCGCAAATCGTGGGATCTGGGTACGGCACAGGAACGGCTGACATGCCGCAGCGG
>JBBPJS010001219.1:0-11674 GCA_038088835.1 Singerocomus rubriflavus
TCAGGGCTGCGCTGTCGCTTGTTTATCCAGATGTGGTTTGATATGTTTTTTTTTTTTTTTTTTTTTTTTTCATATGTGGTGGACGTTCGACACAGAGGCGCTCGTTCAACTGATACACCGCCTCTCGGCTACTATACTAGTGATGTTCCCGACATCCACCCATTCTATTGTCCTTGCATTTCTCCTAATCTGTGTCTCCATGGGCTTCAGACTCGGTAAGAAGAAGCAGTGGGATCCAAAGGGAAAGGCAAGTTCATCTCGTGTCCTGCCTTCTGGGCGTTTCGTTTTTGGGAATCCATGGACGGAACGTCCAGGGCTTCTTTCGGTTTATCGTTCTTAATAGATACTTGTGTTACTAACATTCCAGCTAGCACGTCTACATTACAGGTGGCAGTCAAGGCCTTGGACTCGCACTCGCCAAAATCCTTGCAAAAAAAGGCGCCAACATTTCCATTGTCGCCCGGACTCAGACCAAGCTAGATGACGCCTTGAAAGAACTCGAGGTGGGTATCACCCGCAATCTACCTTGTCATGCACTCACCACTCCTTGCCTTCACAGGCCCTCCGTGTATCCCCTACGCAATATTTTCAAACGTTTTCCTTCTCCCTAGCCACCGCCGAGGGATCCGCTGAGGCTCTGGCAGCGGCGGCGGCTGGTCACAACGAGTTTCCGGACGCTATCTTTTGTTGTGCAGGTTCTGTGAAACCCATGTTCCTTGTGGACATGGATGAGACGGATATTGAAGGCGGAATGAGGAACGGGTATTTGGTACAGGCTTGGACTGCTTGGGTAAGTCACCACTGCCACTCCTTTCGTTGGCCTTATACAATGTACTTAGGTGGCTCTAAAAGAAATGGTGAAGAGAGGATGCAAAGGCAAAATTGTACTTGTTTCTTCAACCCTCGGGCTCATGTCGTTTGTGGGCTATGCTTCGTACTCTCCTGCCAAGCATGCTCTGAGAGGTACGCTTATATATGTTCTCACGGTATCTGTTTGGTGTTGAGCATCACCCCCGGACTATAGCCTTGGCAGAATGCCTTCGCTCTGAGGGCCTCCTCTATGGTATCACCACTCACATCTTCTTCCCCTGCACGATGTACACACCTGGTTTCGACGAGGAGAACAAGACCAAGCCCGCCATCACACGCAAGATCGAGTCGACGGACGAAGGGTTAACCGCAGAGCAAGCTGCGCAAAGCCTCTTCAAGGGTGTCGAGAAGGGCGAGTTCCATATCTCGGCGGATATCATTACGAGCTTGTTCAAGGCCTCAACGAGAGGATGCGCGCCGAGAGGAAACGCGTTGTTCGACACTGTGTTGGATCTCATTTCCCTGGTTAGTCCCCCTTTTTCGTCTTAATTGCTCGCCCGTGTGTTGGACTAGTTGGTTGATACGTAGTACCTTAGATCGCGGTGCCTATTTGGCGTCGTTCAGTCGATAAGCAGATCGTTGCGCACGGAGAAGAGCATAACACCTACCTGAAACAAAAGGGTTTCTTGAATGGTTCGGCATGATGGACGTTATTCCTTGTTGGTTCGTAGCTGACCCGATACTGCCCTTACTATTTGCCTGTTTTTCCGGTTACTTTGCCTGACATTCACCCATATTATTTATCGTTTGTTATCTACGCCCTGTACATATTAAAATGTCTTCAAGGATGCTTGTCACTGACTAGGTGCCCCTTGGAGGGGGTAATTAATAAAAATTTGTGTTTGGTGACAGAAGTAAACTCTCCCCCTGTCCTAATTGTAACTTTGGCAAAAAGCTGGACTGCTCAGGTAGTACCAAGCACCACTTGAAACCTAGTGCAGCATGCTCAGGTCCGCAAAAAGTCATTTCTCCTCTTACATGCCATCCAACAGCTGCGTCGTATTAAGCGTCCAGTCAGTGTTCCGGACACTCTAATGTACTACCGGTTTTTCGGGTTCGGGACCAGTGTTTGTTGCAGAGATTTTCAGAATTAAGGAACAGCTGATCTCACACCCACGTATGCAGAGAATAAGGAGAGAAGCAAAGTGTCGGTGATACTAAAGACCGTGCGCGTAATACTGTAGCAAGCGGAAGCTGACATAACTTTCACACGCTTTTCTCCGGTGTCGAAAAGACCAATATCGCGTCTCAGGCTTCGAGCACGACAGTGAGCTGTACCATCCAACCTATACAACATGTTTCGTAGGCATGCAGTCAGTCTAACTTGTACTTCATGTCCTGTTTTGTTGTACTCACTTAACACTAGCTTCGTGCCTCACGGACAGTATACTTGGCCTCGACTGGTGCGGTCGGGACTATCGTTGCCGAAGCCAGTCACAACGAAGACCAGAACAGGCTAATAGACTTGATATCAGACGCATCCGCAGAGAACGCCAACCCGGAGCCAGATCACTTTTCGGACGTAGTTGAGCCTGAACCACCCAAGACGGTGTTTGCAGACCTTCCAGAGAAGGTGTCGTTCGTTTTCTTTTTCCTTGTTGGCGTCTGGGAACTCTAAAATCCTTCTTCTGACAGCTCTCAATATACCCGAGCCCTACGCCAACGTTGGTCCTTCTCGACACGCCTTCGCCGCTCGAGCTACATATCGGTCGAGTTCGACGCGAAGTGTGTGGGTATTATTCAGGTGCACGAACTCAAGTGCAAGGCGTGATCAGCCGGTGGATTCAAGTCGAAGAGGCGGTCGAATGTATGTCCACTATCATCTTTATAATCTCTTTTGGCTCTTTCTCTATACCCTACCTGTGGAGCACCTGACCTGACTTCACCCTGTTCCTTCTAGCACGCTTGAAATCCTTCCGGGATCCCGCGGAGCCCCTCAATCCCGGTCTGCTCTACACGGGTGTATCTACGCTGACAGCATCTGTTGTCGTCCGTTCTCGCTCGCTCCCTGTGAGATTCCTCTTCCCCTCTCTTTCTTTTATCGGCGCAATGGCGTATTTCCTCCCGCGCACGGCAGGCCGTGTGGGTGGATGGGTTGAAGAACTCGAGGGCAGATACATACCACGCGTTGGCGAGATCAGACGAACGAGCATCGCACATACGAGCATGACGTTGGATATGCTCGGGGAGAAGTATAGGGAGGGAAAGGAAGGATTGGGGAAAGGCCTGAGGAGTTTGGTGGAAGGAATCGAGAGCAGTACGGGCTTGAGGTTGGGTAATGCGTTGGGATGGCCGAGTACTGAAGACGATAGTAAAAGGTCGAATGCGGACAAGAACAAGAACGCGTAGATATATATTTCACGGCGTCTCTGAATTCGGCGACGTATGTGGCATTCATTGGAAGGTTCCCTCATAAGTAGCTCAGGAGACAGTCAAGCCAGGATGAACTGTTGGCAGGAATGAGACTTATAGATTCCTCCGTTGCTAAAACTCAGCCCGACCGACCTTGCACCCACTCCCTTCACTTCTTCTTTACACCTCCCTTTGTCGGTCTCTCTTTGGCCATCACCGGCTCCTGTTCGCCCTCCACTCCAGCTTGTAATTCAAGCCACTGATCCGCCGCAATTTCTTCACCAAAACGCTTCTTGAACCGCGTCATACGGCCTGTCCCCTCCTCTTCTTCGTCCTGGCTGTTCCCCGAAGACGCCCCACACACCCGTTCCGTCGCGTTCCAGAGCGGATGGTTGGTCGTGTCGCGCGTCAAGATGAACTTGGATCGTGGGGACGTTGTCCAGTGCGTGAACGTCGACCCGTCAGCGCGGGTGACATGTTGAAGGAAATGGGGTACGACGGGGGCAGGGAGAGAGCGGGGATGCTTCTTTTTGATGTGCGACCGACCATAGGGGGACGTCGAGTGCCAGCGGATACATGCATGTATGGGTTCTGGTGCTGAGAAGAAGAAGCGTTTGGACAGGCAGAGTGCCATGTTTTGAATGATGGTCGTGCAAGCACAAAATACGCCCAGAATGAAGGGATCACGTGATGAGAATTTGTTTGATTCTAAAGCTTTTGCCAAACAAAAAGGAGTTACTACGACGGGGGGATTGATAGTTGGCATCGAGTTGCATACCACGGCCGAGCTTGATCAATGTAATAATGCCAGGTTTGTTTTTAATAGGCTCAAACTAAATTTGTATCAATCAAGGCAAGTTATCCCTTTCCTTTGGACTATGCCTTGTCATCACGTTGATTGATGATAATGTCAGTTTTTGAGGGGGCCAATGACATGAGGTGTTACATAGACTGTGAGAACAGCTATCGCGGGTCAAGACTCAGTCGTGCACAGATTGCGACGGACTATTTGTATTCACCTATCGTAGGTCTGACTAAGTACAAGTCAGTACGAGTAGGTACGAGTACAGTAGAATGATCTCACCTCAGTCGTGCGCGGATTGCGACGGACTGGGGTGATCAAGTACTACGATCGGTACTGTATACGAAAGGAAAACAATAACGAAGTACATATAAAAATGTACGGATCATATCCAGTGTTCAACGACGTAGTAATCATATGACGATCTGTATCGGTCGACGGAGTAAGCAGGAATGGAGAGAAAAAGGTGTGCGATAGTTCGTGTCGGAGAACGTCCCTGCGCATTACCTAAGATCGCATCTGCGGATGCGCTTGCCAAATTCCAACATAGACCTGGTTCACCATGAAGGCGGTTTTCACTATCTATGACCGCTTCACTTTTCCAAGCCACGACCCCCAATCGGAGGAAGCTTTAGTCCCTTCCTTATCACCTTATTGTCCAGCCTCGTGTTTCCCCTGGAATGAACGTTGGACAGTCTTATTTTAGGGACTCCCCACCGTGGTGCTTTCCAGCCAGCCCAACATGCGCCCTTCGCCAGGCTGGGTAGCCCGCAGCGTGCCCCATCTCTATATCAATCTGTTACTCCATTCCTGTCTCGACTCTTGACCTGCGCCTTTCCCCTTCCTACTAGGTCATGCTCGTAGTCGGACCCAACTCGACGTGTGATATCTGTATGGAGAGCTATATGGATGGGACAGCCATGCCCCATGCCATCACCTGCGGTCACATATTTTGTCGGGCGTAAGTGTTTTTTTAGAGAAGTCACATCCTCCACGATTACCACAAAAAGGAGGCACTGAGAAAAAAAGGGAAATAGATGCCTCGACTGGATGCAGCCTCAATGTCCCCTCTGTCGTGCCGATTTTTCGCCCCGGGATATCCGCCAACTACGCGTGGACACGGAGGACACCCCAACTTCGACCAAGGCTGTGCCCCACTTCGATAGACACATTCAGCACCTTTTGGACGATATCGCCAAGATTGCAGGCGGGGGTGCTACCGTTGAGGAAATTCAAAAAGTGATTGGACGGTGCAACGACTATCACAATACACGGTTGAATAGTCCGGTGGGTGATCAGTGCCCTCGACCAAGAGTTCTCCGACGAAAAGTCTGTTTGACTTTTTTTTGGTCCAGAACACCCCTCTCGGTGTTAGTTATCTCCTTCTGTGCACCTTGCTTGAAGCACAGAGAAAGCTGCTCCTGCAAGCCGACCAGTTATCCGAACTCGCTGCCGCGAAGGACCACATCCGCGATTGCCTTACCTGGCAACTCCAGGCCGCTCAGCTCAGAAACCAAGATTTAGAAGAAGCAGGACGCAGCGAGAAAGAATGCGCATTGAGGAACGCGGAAAACGCTCGAGTGCAATACGATGAGATGAATGCCCTGTGGAAATGGTGTGCACGCCACCGTCATTTGTTAATCGATCTCGCGTTGATTCGAGACATTATAGCAAGGTGGGACGTCGTTTGCACAAGTGCGTTCGGACTTGTTCGCACATCTGACATGTCGAGTCCAGGTGGAGTCGATACAACAGAAGTACCAGTCTTTGCACGAAGAATTGGATCGATTGCGCTTGAAAACCCGGAAGACGAGGAAAGGAAAGGAAGGCTTTGTTGCTGACGGCAGTGACCCTGGGACTCTGTATGTCGATGTCTGGCTTTTGCATCATAACATTTCTACTGAAGCGTCACATTTCTGTCAGGCACCAAATGACCACAAATGGTGTCTTGGGTGTAGTGGCACTCGACGAGGCCAAGCCGTCTGCATTCAGATTGTACGTCCTACCACCCTACCCTTTTTTGGTGGAGTGACCACTAGGTTTGGAGCTGAATTTGCGGTGACAGAGAACCCTACTTCATCCTCGTTTTCAACGTCATCTTGGCGTCGGTCGGTTGTGTTTTGTTTCTGCATGCGTCCACCGTAGTGCTTCAGCTATGCACAAAATGAAGAGGAATTTTGTCTTCCTTTACCATTCCCCCTTCTTTGTCTGGGAAACTGGGCGTCCAATGATCAAGAAGGAGAGATTTAAAGCCAAGTCATCTACACGCGAAGCGCCATGGGCAGTGCCTGTGATCAAATTTCACCCCTTACTCTGGGCGATAATGTTTTGGATCAAGTACTCACATGATCTTGACTTTGCTCGGGCATGAAGATATCGATATCACGTCTTTTTTCTTGGATGTCACCGCACCTCTCTATTCTGTACACATGTACTTTGATCATCGTTCCTCTCGTCTTTGTGTCTTGATTGGTCTTCTCGACCATGACAGGGGAAAATTGGAGGTGAAATCTACTCTGCAGAGATTTGCAAAACCATCTTTCATTGTATGGGTTTATTTATGCTATTAACAATGTTGCGGGGTAACAAGTTACAACAGTCTACATAAAAGTGGGCTGAACGGGCGACGGAACGACTCGTGAGCAGAATATCTTACACTCTTAATCATCATAGGGTTTCAAAAGCGTCCAGGTTATCCGGGTTCATCCGTCGCATGTCCAAGTTCTCAAACCGCTCGCTTCAGGCGTAGAACCCTTCGAAGCTAAACTGACGCGGCTCCTTTCCCTCGCGCACCCACCCGACAGAGTCTGCCGTCAACAACGCTGCTCTCAAGAACACCGATCCATCTAGGAGCTCTGCACCTTCCAATTCTGTGCCTTTAAAGTAGCCCGCAGGACGCGTGCCATACAAGGTGTCAAAGTGCGCAAACGCACGTTGAATTTTGATCAGGTGATCCATGGGGTGGGTGATCGCAGATTGCAAGATCGGCAAGAACGGGTTCGGTGTTGGGGTGGTTTCGGTGCTGAGGGGGGTGTTTGGTGCAGGTGTTGTAGCCATGGAGGGTTCTAACGATGTTGTCATGAAAGACTTTATGTTCAAAGCTGGTCGGCCGCGCACGACCCACACCACGAGAATTGTAAAGAAATAACCACGCAAGAGGATAACTTGGGATCGTGGAGAAAGATAGGCGAGGAGCGACGGGAGGAAGAGGCTCGAGGTCACCATATGCATCCTGCACAACAAACGAACTCATCAGATTCGATTCGCCATCGGTGTATCCAAGTCACGCACAGGAAGAAGTCGGACTGGTGACCATTTTGTGTCAATCCTCCGGGTCCATAAACTAAGGAACACAACCAGACGAGTTCCTCTATCTTGCGCTCGACTTCACCTGGCTGGTTCAGGTCGACGATCCATGGGTCGCCGTGTTCTCTGATAATGGGGGAATACTCTGCGAGTATTTCTGTGAACTTATTGAGAAAGTCTGCTGATGCCTTGGGACGCAATCTATCGTCTTTTAGGATACGTGCTGCGACGTCAAATGTGTGCACACTGCCAGTCTTGGACGCAATAGGAGCACTAGCAGAGATCGGGGCATCCAACGCAGAAGCGAACAGACGGTTCGCTATATAGTCCACGCTGTTCGTCAGAATGGGAGCAGAAAAGAAAGGAGGATACAATCCCCTGATGTTCACACCGTGGATTGCCGCCATCGCGAGACCTTCAAGTGGCTGAATTGAGGTACTTGTCGCTGTACAGCATTCCACGAGACGTACCTTCAACAACCATTCCCTTCAGACCGAACTCCGCCCCATATCCAATATGGATCAAAGCATGCAAGAATCCGCCAAAGAAACGAGCCAACATTTCCGGCTGGGTGTTCGCAACTCTTCCCTCCCGAATGCTATATCTCTCAGAAAACACAAACTCTTCGAGAGTACTCGTGACACCTTTTTCAGAGATTTGGTTATAAAAGAAGGTGACATAGCCTTGGTAGAAACTTGATCATCAGTCAGCGAAGGTGATCCGATGCAACGAGCACGGTGGCTTACTTCTCGTCCCCCAAATGATCTACGAAGTTTTCTTCAGTGATACGCTCTGGAGGGTCGAATGCAGGTCGCTGCATGTGACCATCGCGCTGATAGTAATCTCTGATGATCGCAGCAGATCCACCCAACGCATAAATCGCAATGGCACGGTGCGTGATGTGGCTGAACACAGGTTTTGAGGACAACGGTCGACAGGAGAACAAGGACTCGTAGTGCACGTACTTGTGAAAACGGATATTGTTGAAGTAGATATGGTAACGCTGGTGATTGTCCTTGAGGACATCCCGGAGAGCAGCAAGGGACTCCTGATTTGCCCCTGGCAGTCTCTGCGGGGAAAGCCGTGAAGGGGGAAGGGATGGTGCAGGGAAGAGCACGTCAAGCCTTTCTGATGTACTGCTGGACGACATGGTGAAGGTGGTCGGTACCACTTTTAGTGTCCTGAAACGGTCCGGTATTTATAATTTGTAAAGTGCGATCTCAACAGAGTAGCGCACACTGCGATGGACAAAACCAGTGCTGGGGCGGTATCACTATTATGACACTGCGCGCCCATGCAAATGACGATACCGTAAAGCTCGTACAGGTGGGATCGACAGTGGTGACATGATGAGGGTCAAGGTTTAGTAGTGCTTAGCCTTAGGCCACTGCTCCCTCGGTCACAGGCCACGTGCGGCAGACTTAGGGACTTGCCAGGCGAACACGCTCAACTACGACGCTCCATAGCAGTGCTTGGTACACCACTAAAACGGTTTTTCTACTGATCGGTCACTACATGGCATCCCTTCGATTCTGCGTCGGCATTCAAGTTCGACTCCAGATTCACTTGAAGCGAGCTCCTTCTCTGACTCAGTTCTGTAAATAGTCAGCAGTCAGGACTGGTTTAGACTGTCGGCTACCATCGGTTACCATCGGTTACCACCGGTTAGCACTGGCTGGTTTCACTGAAAGGCTAGGCGGGACACATATTTTATTCGGTCTGCTAATCTGATTTGCAGCTCTCTCTTTCTCAACAGATGCTGGTATGATCCTCGACCTGGTGATGGAAGACGAATGGTTTACGAGTATAAGACTGATCTTAGTCATTATTAGCCGGCCAGGTTTACGAGTCCCGCACATCAACTTGCTGGAAAAATGTGCCACATAGTCTTGACTCGACGACCAGAGTCTAATGGAAGTCGTATTGGCAATTTCTTCCTCTAGTGTCAAGGAGAGAGCCTCAGAGCACAATGCTACTCTCAACAGTGACTTAACCTTGCAGGCATGGGTCATTGCTTTCCCAGCAGATTCGCCATGCGCAAGAGGTTGTTGGCCGGACTTGTAAACGTCCTCTCAATTGTAGTATTAGGGGTTGAGACAGTCTGCTGAGTAGGGTGACAGTCGAATCTGTCACCCTGCTGTCTTGTTTTTTCGGAGTTTTGGATTAAACTGTCCAAGGAGCCAGCTTCGAGAACGATGATATCATTTGGTAGGCAGCCACGCACAATACTCTCGAGGCAGACAGCGACGGTCTAGTCTCAGGACGGTACAGATCACCAGCAGAAATTACAAGGACTGAGTAGGGGACTAAGTGAAAGAACATATCGTACACACTTCCAACTACCAACGTCCGGTTCTCAGTGACCCATGTTCCAAGCGACTGTTCACGCAAAGATACCTTCGAGACTGAACTGGCGCGGCTCCTTGCCCTCGCGTACCCATCCAACATAATCCGCCGTCAACAACGCTGCTCTCAAGAACACAGATCCGTCCAGCAGTTCCGCACCTTCCAATTCCGTGCCTTTAAAGTAGCCCGCAGGACGGGTGCCATACAAGGTGTCAAAGTGCGCAAACGCGCGTTGAATTTTGATGACATGATCCATGGGATGAGCAATCGCCGATTGCAAGATCGGCAAGAACGGGTTCGGTGTCGGGGTGGTTTCGGTGCTGAGGGGGGTGTTTGGTGCGGGAGATGTAGGAACCGGAGGTTCTAGCGAGGTTGTCGTCATGAAAGACTTGATGTTCAACGTCAGTCGTCCGCGCATGACCCACCATGAAAGGACTGTGAAAAGATAGCCACGCAAGAGATTGACTTGGGATGGTGGAGAGAGGTAGGCGATGAGCGACGGGAGAAAGAGGCTCGAGGTCACCATGTGCATTCTACCCAACATGCAAGTCAATTAACCTTCGTCACCACCACCAGTATGTCAAAGAAGAAGTAACGCACAAGAAGAATTCCGCGATATACCCATTTGGCGTCGATCCTCCGACTCCATAGGCCAAAGAGCTCAGCCAGATGACCTCCTCCATCTTACGCTCGACTTCACCTGGTTGGTTCAGGTCAATGGTCCACTTCTCGGCATGTTCCCTGACGATCGGCGAAAACTCGTGGAGTATATCTATGAATCGATTGACAAAGTCCGCAGGTGCCTTGCGATTTAACCTATCGTCTTTGAGTACGCGTGCCGCAATGTCAAATACATGTACACCGCCGGTTTTGGATACAGCAGGAGCACCTGCGGAAGCTGGGGCATCCAACCCAAAGGACGAAAGACGGTCTGCAATGTGGTCCACGCTACTCGTCGAAGTGGGAGCAAAAAGAGAAGGAGGAAGTAATCCCCTAACTTGCAAGCGGTGAATTGCCGTCATTGCGAGGCCTTGAGAATTAATTTAGTGTGCCCATCCCCAAGCACTATTTCACCGAATATACCTTCGACAAGCATTCCTTTCAAACCAAATTCGAATCCATACCCAATGTGAATCATAGGGTGCACGAGTCCACTAAAGAAACGGGACAGCATTTCAGGTTGAGTATTCGCATCTCTTCCTTCCTGAAAGTTGTATTTCTTGGAAAACACAAACTCTTCCAGGGTACTTGCGAACCCCTTTTCAGAGACCTGGTTAGAAAAGAATGTGACGTAGGCTTGGTAGAAACTTGTCCATAGGGTCAACAAAGGTGGTTCGACACAGGGAGTCGGTAGCTTACTTCTCGTCCTCCAAGTGGTCAATGAAATTTTCTTCGGTGATGGGCTCAGGAGACTCAAATGCGGGGCGCTGAATTTGACCATCGCGCTGGTAATAGTCCCTGATGACCGCCGCTGGCCCACCTAAAGCGTAGATCGCAAGTGCGCGATGCGTGATGTGGCTGATTACGGATGACAGTAAGGTGACTGCTCGTGTTTGAGGTAAACTCACTTGTGGAAACCAATATCATTCATGAAAACATGATAACGCTGGTGGTTGTCCTTGAGAACGTCCCGTACAGCAGCCAGTGAATCTAGGTTCGCCCCCGGCAGTCTCTGTGGAGAAAGTCGTGAAGGCGGGAGGGATGGCGCAGGAAAGAGTTCATCAAGCTTTTGCTGCACAGTACCGTTGGACGACATGGCGAAGGTGATCGGTGCAGCCCGCATGATGCGCCTCTTGTAACGTATTTATGAGATCCGTGAGTGCACCCAAGTCGTGTCAGGAACAACTCTAAGTCCTAGGGCATCACTCTCGAGGATAGAAGAGAAGAAGTGAATATACAAGCCTGGAGAAGGGCTCTACACTAATGACAGAGTTTTATATACCTAAGGTGTGATACGAGGTAATGATGCGAGGTTATGAATGGTATCATGAGCCGAAT
>JBBPJS010001220.1:0-11668 GCA_038088835.1 Singerocomus rubriflavus
GTTGTGCTCTATACAGGCGACTATGAGGTACGGATACAAGAAACCAGTGAACCGTTGCTGACAAGGTGGAGTGGACAGGATATGCATTATATGAACGTGGTGGCGAGTTATACACCCCAGCGGGCTTTGACAGAGTTGATGCTGTGATCCTCATCCATCATCATCTAAGCACCATACCAAGTTAACAAATAAGCGCATAAGACAAACATTGTTCTAGAAAAGAAGAAAAACAGAGAATGAGTGTAGATCCTTGTCGACCATTGAGTGAATTGAGAACAGGGCTGGAATCGGAATACCAGGGGGACGCATGAATATTGCGGTGTCCTCGAGATTTGCGTTTGAGCTCAACAGGCAGGACGACTCAGATTGCCGTGAGCGTCGGTAGTGGGGGTGCAGGACACTGATGTGGACGTGGGTTGGTGCTTAGACCGTCGGGTGAGGATGCGTTGCATGATGACGAACATGAAGCATCCAAGTGCAGCTGCGATCTGTGGGAACCAATGAAAAAAAACCCCGAAAAGGAAGGGATTGTTAGTAAGGATGTGAGCAGCACGGCGACGGCAGACGTACCCCGCTAAAGACTGCGCCACGCCACCAGACATATGTAGACGTCAGAAGGGCGCCGGATATGGGGGGACCTTGGTTCAGGGTGAAGCAGGAGAGGAGAAAGGAGCGGTCACCATGAGAAATGGTGATAATGGACAGGAATTTACCGATGAGACCACCGATCGCTGTAGAGCGGACGCGGGGGAGGAGAAGACAACGTCAGCGGTGTATGCGTGCGTCCAGATAGCAAGAGTACATACCCATAGCAGCACAGGCGACGCCCATGCGCACGCTATCATGCAAGCGTCAAGTTCAGGTAGGATGCCGTATGGTCCGCGTGGAGCATAGACGGACGACTTACCCTAGCTCAGAGAGATTAGGCGTGAGCAGCGTCATCACGGGCGTCCACAGCGCGATAACTGCATGCAAGCACACATACACACACAAAAAGGAAACAGTGAGCAAGCCCTCGACGTGATTGATGGAGCCAAGACTAAAACGTACATATCCCGGCAAAATAACCATAAAAAACTCCGAATATGACGACCCCTGCTATTGTATGCACACCAATCATGCCAAACAGAATCACAGTACAGCAAAATGTGGCGATGATCATCACCATGGAGATGCTGAGGTATCCAACGAGGACACTCGAGCTTAGTTGCCCGACGAAGCTCGATGCGTTCATGATGACCAACTGTCACCACGTCGTCAGGTCAGATTGGGGAAAGTCATGATGAGGGAGTCAACGTAACTGAGTAGAACGAAAACGTGTTCCCCAGACCATGTCTCACAGAGTCGAGCTGAAGATAAAACAACGGATAGTAAAACCCCACGACGAAGATGGTCAGGCTAATACATTCCATAAGTCAAGTGGGTATGCTCCATAGAATCATTTGAGAATGAATCGAGACTCACCCGAGGCATCCAAAGATGAACGCACTGTCTCTGCCACATTTCTTGGCAGCAATGAGAAAGTCCGAGCGAGCTTCAGAGGGCGGCAACCTTGTTCTCATCAACAGACAGGCAATTAACAACAGCCCACTGACGAGTCCAGCGCTGGCACGAACACCGTTTGCAAAACCGAGCTTGCTGTTGATCATATTGTTCAACACGATGGGATGCACCACCGCACCGAGATAAGCGCCAGAAGATGCAAACGTGGTAACTTGCGCACGACGCTTGTCGAAGTAATGGGACAAGACTGCCATGCAAGGGACATATAACAGTCCCACGGCACATCCAGATGCAATTCCCTGGGCAAGAAACACCTTCCCATCCTTGTAAATCAGTGTCCTACCAAAGTTTAAATATCATGTCTGTGCACCTGATAATAATTTTCTGGGTGTGCCAATGAAAGCATGAAAAGGGAAAAGGCTTGGAGAAAAGACGCTCCATAAAGCAAGTGATAACTAGACATGGCGAGTGAAAGCACCGTCAATGATCTGCTAGGGGAAGGCTCACAAGTAGCCACGATCGTACATCTGACCGGCCAAAAGGCCGCATACCTCGAATAGAAATGCATTCATGCTCCCTATCCATCTGTCAAATACAAATGGGCGGTAGGAACACGATCGCAAAATAGACGACTCACGAGATGGTGGAGGATGTCTCGTTGGTAATGTACGATTGAGCATAGAAATCTCAAGGGGTCTGAATTAATGATCAAGCTCGGTAGAATGGGTGGTTGAGATACCTTGATACACTCCAAATGAGATAGTGTACCTAGATAATGGTTGGTGAGTATCAAAAGCAACGACTATGCTAGCCGCCAGTTGTACTTGGATAGCTCACCCATAAGTGCAGAACTGAACGAGAAATCTGTTCAAGAATCAGTAGGAACGTCGGGTCGCATCGAGGAAACTAGATCAGCACGCACGCGCCGATGACAGTCGCCCAGCCAGAGAACCCACCTTCGGGAAAATCTTGCGACTGAAGATTGGAAACCTTTTCTGGGGGAGACTCGAGTCCCGATGTCCCCTCGACTTGAAGGAAACTCTGAGAGTGGGACACTTGTGCATCGTCTTGTTGTTCACCACTCATCGCTGGCATGAAAAGAGAGGATGGATACAACCTTGTCCTCGGAAGAGGGTCCGAGTCGTGGCATCGTCGCTTATTCTTACTGTAACGTGACTTATAGGAACTCCTGAGTCAGCAGTTAGGGGTCAGACGTGACAACGACAGAACAAGAGCGAGCGCAGTGAAGACCTCCAAGTCCTTGTCACTTTTCCAAGCTCATTTCACAGTTTCTTATCACGAATCTCGTGTACCACCAAAGTTAGTTGACTCTGTATTATTAATAAGTTGCTTCTTTCCGCTTTCTCGTCCTCTCGAAGGCCGATTGTTCACTGGCATGTATGCGCCGTCTCTCGCTGGAACGGATCCTGGCCTGGATGATTGTCCCTCCGAGCATGAGATGGCCTTTCTAGGATCTCATGCCAACCCTGCGAAGCGGCGCATGGTCTTGTTGACTGGCACCGTTGGAGATTGAATTGCGCTGCAGGTCAGTGTTATGATGGATCAAGACGAGCCGATTCACTCACCGACTGGCTTTGGCGGCAGCAACCCGTCTGGCGAACTACGTGGGCACGTGACCATAGAGTGCGTCAATACAGCTGCCCAACTGAGGTGAGAAAGCACTGTATTCCTAAGCAAGCGGAATCACTGCCCAGACTACCACCATGGGTCGGGCTTTGAACTCCTCACCCTGAACTCATGTACTTGCACCTCAGGGGAGTTGTGTTGATAATGAATTTACATACTGGGAATGGCACCAACATGTGTAGATGCAGACACTACGTCGGGATAAGTGGTTCTAGAATCGGAAGTGCTTATATGCCTGTGACGTTGACGAGAGGATCACCGGATTCCCTGCACACCGAATGAACGAAATTCAGTTGCCGTGATGAGAACGTTTTGTGGAGTGGGAGGAGTGGCGATAGCCTCTAAAGCACAACACGACCACGATGAGGTTGATGCCAAGACATGTGCAAGACAGCTGATTCGTAGCCTGGAGAAACCGTTGTCGACAGCACGAGGGATTGCACAGGTGGCTAGGAGGGGGACCCTTACCTCATGGATTACCGTAACATCAAGGCGACGTATTGCCTAGCGGATGTTAAAGTGACAATGGACGGGCAAGAATGCCTGGCCAAGACTACGAGCGCGTGACCGGAGAAATGGCACTCAGGGAACGGTGGAAGAGCCTTTTTGCACTTGACCTTCGCGCGGACCCAGACTGGAAGCCCCCTCTATTTCTTTTTTTCCTCGGACCCCACTCGCTTTGGGCCCGGCGTGGCAACTACTTATGGAAATGCAATGCAAACCCGATTACGGCGTTATGGCGCGCCGCAGAAATGCCGAATCCTTGAAATCCAAAACTATTTGACACTGGACGGCCAACTGACACTTCACCTCCCACAGCTGCAATGCACATGCCCGATGCCAGGCAAGTCATACCGACGCTCAATTCAATAATGAGTCCAGTCCCAGCTCAAACGCACCACATTCACTCACATGGACTCAGCAATAACTCAAACAGGCCGGCAGGCGCCTTGCCATGACTTCTCCCGCTGCGATTCATTATTCATCTGTGTGATACCCTGCTTCCGATCGCTTTGGTTCCTCGCATAATCACAGGGTCATTTCACAAACCCATTTAAGCGAGGTGGAGAATGCCTCCAGTTCGAGTTTGAACTTTTTCGTACCCCACAATGAGGAACCCGTTGTTGGGCCTCTCCCTGTTTCTCTGCTCGACGCTCTTTTCCCAAGTCCTTGCAGGACTACCCCACAAGATATATGGTGTAAACTTGGGCTCATGGTCAGTGCACCTCAGCTCAATGTTTCGTCCCACTGGATCCTTGATTTTTTTGACGGTGTAGGCTTGTGCTCGAGCCTTGGATGCTCCCACAAGGTATGTGCGCCCATTCCGTGACACGCTCGCTCGTCTAATGGCCTTCAGAATGGCTGGACATGGGTGGGCAGTCGTGCACAAACTGTGCGGACTGTGTTGCAACCGAATCGTGTGTCAAACCTGCTTCGTGGTGTAACGCGTTTCGTATCTCACATACATCTAGCGCGTTCGCTAAAAAATATTCTGACATTTATGTTTTCGAGAAATTCTCACAACACTGGGATACCTGGTTCACTCGGGATCACGTCAATCAGTTCAAGGATGCGGGGATTAACACAGTACGCGTGCCGGTGGGTATATCAATCGACACCCTTTTCTCTTCTGATGGGACGCGTTGATCGTCCAGCTTGGATACTGGATCGTGGAAGCACTCGTAAACAGCCCGGCGGAGGCGTATCCTCGCGGAGGTCTTACATACCTGGTATGTATCTCAAAGCAGGAAGCTAGTCTGATGATCTCAATATGCGCCGACTTGGTAGCGTCGTGGTTTGGGTTGGTTGCAGGAAGCCGGAATTCAGGCCATTTTAGATCACCATGCACTGCCAGGCGTTCAGACACCCGGACAACAATTCACTGGAGAGTACGTGGTTCAGTGTCCGGACAAGTTCATTAAAGCTGAGAGTATGGTAGCTGCACCAATGACGTCCAGTTCTATGTTGGTATGCACGACAACATATAAGCTATGATCTGACAACCCGCTTGCCAGACACCCTATAACTACCATCGTGCATTGATTTGGACTGCTGTGATGACATCGCTTGCACACCTTGATCCTAGTTTTGGTAGTGTTTTCGCGATTGAGGCCATCAACGAGCCCATCATGAACGCTGATCAAACACCGGACTATGGCGAATGTATGTTCCCTTCGCACATTGGTTTTGTCTGGACCCTGATCCTTGCATTCCAGTCCAGGTCAACTTTGTCCAAACTGTTCGTGCCGTTGAGCTCATTCTTGGCATTCCGGTTCCTGCCATGACATTGAGCGTTTCTGTCTCATCGACGAACTTTACTGCCGCTCTTGGTGAAGCATGTTCATCTAATTTGTTCAATGACCAAGTCGCAGCGGCAATTCTGGATGCTATCCCTATCATTCTCGATATTGCCTTTGCGAATGAACTTGGTGACGTGTTTACATCGCAGCCATACAAGCGTGGCCATCCCTCATTGATTACCAAGTAATGTGCTCAATATATACAGCGCGTAGTTTGGCTTACATCACTCTAAGTTTCATGGACATTAACTGGCAGTACAACAACCCACCCAACCCTGCACATGCTGCGATTGGACCCCAGGGATATGATAATCATTTGTACTACTCGTAAGCAGCTGATCATCTCTTATGCTCTCCATGCTCACGCATCCCCAAGATTCGGGGTAATGTGGTTCATGTGCTTTCTTTTCAGATTTTATTCACCTTGCACTCCAGGGAGTTGCTGATGCAAATCCAGATGCCTACTTGACGAGCATATGCAGTAAGCCATTTCATGGTGTCCCTCATATGTATTTGTTAACCCTATTGTGTTTTCAGACTTGCAACGTATTCAAAACGATGCCGCTCTCGGTAACTCACCTCTCTGGTTCGGCGAATGGGGACTTCCGACCCAATTTAGTGCCACGGACGAGTTTCTCTATCAATGGGCAGACGCTCAGAAATGGGCATACAGCCAGAGTGCTGGATGGATCGTAAGTCATGGTCGTTTGCGCGCACCGAACTCGTGAACGACCTTCTTTTCTTAGTTTTGGAACTTCAAGACCGAGATCTCGAGCCTGACGAACGGAACTGCCTTGGCTCGACAATGGTACGTGGCTAGAACCAAGTGTTTGGGGCGCTTCCATGCGCCAAGGATAGCTGATGACATTGTTCTCACTAGGTCATATCTCGAAGGCCTGAAAATGGGTTTCCTCACCAAGGACCCTTCGGCTTACCACGACCCCAACGTATGCGCGCCCTACATCAATGGCGCAAATAACGTGACATCGCGAGCGTAGTGACCGTACCAGCTATGTCGTTCCTCAAAAAGTGTGGGTGTTTCTTTGGAAACCCAAGGCATTTGGCTATGAAAATGAATACCTCGTTCGCTACTTTTTGGTATATTTGTCGCTCTTTTTTGATTACCTAATACACACTCGTTCGGTCCACCTTTTTTGTTGGCTTTATAGGGATACTGCAATCGATTTGATACCAGTGCTTGTCGCTATGCGTGTGTCATGAGACATCCAGCTAACTACTCAATTTGAGTGGGCAGGAGCAGTCAATTATTCTGGGCCCAGGGGCCCTGAAGAAGTCAAAGCAGGTAGCTAGTGTGATGGAGTGACCTCGGGGCAGTCGATCCTGTTGGATACGTCCGTTAGTCGCACCTCTCCGGGGACTGATCCAAACCGTGTAGTACAGTCACAAGTCACAGGAAGAGGGTGGGATTCGGCAGCAGTTTTGGACCTGCGAAAGCTGAAAGGTCTCGACGGTCAGGGGGCTACCGCTTAGTACCCCATCCCAAGGTAGCAGAACTATTTAGGTGAACTGTTGAATTGGCACTCTCAATTATGTAGGATTACATTGTAGCATGGTCCCTATTGGCCACTTCTAGGAAGATTAGATAAGGTCCTACTATACAGTAGATTAGATAACCTTATCTCACACACCCTGTATATGAGCATTCTAGCTCCATATTAATATACAGGGACAAAGGGACAAATAGAGAGTTTACACTCGTACTATAACCATCTGGTACCCGAGAGGTTCCTCCTCTGCTGGCGCCCTAGTGGCTGCCCACCTCGGTTCAACACGAACTTCTAACCAACTACAGCACTCAGGGAGTCTTCCTCTGACTGATGGTCCTTGGGCAGCCTGCCAGTAACACACGGGATCCAACAGGTGAACTTTGTCAGTGTAAAACTGGTCACTGGAAAGAATGCACATAGGCTGACATAGCCGACCTTTTGATCAAAGGATTATGGACGTTCTAGTACACCAAAGGCAATCCCCTTTCAGATATCAAACTTTGCATTCAAGCCCGCCACAGATTCCTGGTTGCGAGGCGGTTCTATGTCGAATTTTCTGTAGACGATGGTGCCTCGCAGTCCACGAATAGCACCAAAGAGGCAAATAATTATACTTGTTGGGACCAAATCTTCTATTTGTGTGTACATGGCCTCTGACCTTTGCCCAAAAAAACTGAATATTGCTAGTGACGGGGACGACTGTTCTGTTCTCCAAGTAAAGGTCTACCAGAAGAACTACACTAGAAGGGATTCACTGGTTGGAAGTCTCACTGTTGCAATTGATGGGGTGTTAGGAATGTTGAGGGATGGTGGTAAGAAGAAGCCCACATGTCATGTTCTACTAATGTGACCTCTCCAATTAAAGTACTCGAGGAAGCTCTTACCGAGGCAGGCTCGGATGAATTTGATCTTTTGGGAGCCACAATCAAGTTTGCCTTAGCGGTAGAGCCAGGTGGAGGTGCACATGCACATGAACGACAAGCTACAGATGTTCTCACTTGAATGACCAAGGCAGTCCGTGCGCTTGTTCGACCCCCAGTTGTGGGTCGCCTCAGGTCGACGGTCAACATCGGCACGAATGCCTTCAGCGGAGTACAGACATTCGAGACTACATGGAGCGTCCTATTGGAAAGGATGGCTTTGTTTAACAAGATTGTGGCTGAGATCGCAGAGGTATCTGGTGCTCAGTGTCTCGGCTTAATCACGGTCTGAGTATAGAACAGATTCATCCATGTACATCGCTGGCTTGGTCGGTTATATCAGCCGCGAGCAAGGTGTATCTCCTGATCCATATCTATGTTATCCCGGATTCTGACGATGTTTCATATAGGTCCTTGTTAATCAGAAAGACCGCGATGACCAGATCGTCCGGTTAGCAAGCACGATGAGCGACGCGTTTACGTTCGTTCACGATGCTGAGCCCTTGAAGGCAATTGAGGCGCACATCAAACCTATCACGCTTCTAATCCAGCATGTGACGGAGTGTGGGTACTTCATTACCGAGTACGCCAAGCAAAAGAACTTCTGTCAGTGGCCGTTGACTTCACTGTGCCCACTTCTCATCTTTGTATCTAGGGCTACGGACGTTGAGATACACGTTCTCTGATATCAATACAGAAATCGTGAATTACGAGAACAAGCTTCAGCAACTCAAGACGGCGTTTCTGGAGGGGGTTACACTACAGACGGAAGTCACCGTTTTTCGTATGATCAACGTGGTGGAGCACGTCGGTATGTCTGATTGTTGGAGACTTGGATTGAATGTTGATGGAGTTGGAACACAGCTGAAGCGATCGACCTGAATGACCTGCCGTACGCGATCGGCGCCAGATATGTGCGGGAGAAGGGATGCTTGCTAGGGACGCGCGAGCCCGTGATCAAGGATCTCTGTGACATTCTGAATAATCTTGCAGAAGATGCGCCACGAATGTGTCTTCTGACCGGCGTAGCTGGGTCGGGCAAATCTGCAGTTGCCCATTCCATTGCTCGACTGTACGACAAGCAGGGACGGCTGGGCTCTTCGTATTGCTTTTCGACCTCTGACCTCGCAAGGCGCAATCCGCAAAATCTTCTCAGCACTATCGCACAAGATCTGTCCGATTACGATGCGCAATACAAATCCGCGCTGTAGAGGGTTGTAAAAGGCAATCGAGCACTTCGCGCGTCGACGTCACCATTAGAGCAAGTGGAGAAGTCGATCATTGAACCCAGCAAGGGTCTCCATGGTATTGGACCACTAATCGTCATTGACGCCCTGAATGAGGGTGGTGATGAAACCAGTCGGCGACCACTTCTAGAATCAATTTCGCACCTGCTCGGTGACCATGATCCACCCAACCTTCGGTTCCTAATCACTGCTCGCCCTGAGGGTGATATACTCGATATGCTCCCGTCTGATTCGCGGATGATCCGTAAACATCTTGGGGATATACCGCCCGCGGAGGTTGATAAAGATCTTGGAAATTTTATCTACCATACCCTCCATCGGTACACTGCACTTGATTCTTCCTGGCCCAATCAGGAATGGTGTCAACTCCTTGTCATGCATTCTCAACATCTCTTCCAGTGGGCGTCAACGGCCTGCAATTTTATCTGTGGGGAAGGGTCTAAGGGACTCCCAATACTGGAGCGGCTTCGGATTCTCGTAGAAGCAACCAGCGGTATTCAGATCCACCCATTAGACGGACTGTATCAGACTATCCTGAGTCATTTATTTCCTTTACATGATGTCCAAGAGTCATTCCAAGAGGTGATGGCTGTCATGCTTGTGCTGAATGAACTGTTATCTCTCAGCTCTCTCATTTCCCTCTTTGACGAAGACTTGAACATCCGAGATATCATTGAGCCTATGGGTTCATTGCTGGATGGTGTCCTTGACGAAAAGGAGCCAATCCGTCCACTTCATACGTCATTTCGTGACTGGACGAAACTCGCAGTTCAGTCTTTCGTGTCCACATCCAACCCCGTCACTCTGTCTCTCTTGGTCGCAAATTGGTTGTATGCATGCAAAAGATGTTCAGATTCAATATCTGTAACCTCAAGGACTCCCGACTCCGTAACACTTCCATTCCAGATCTATCGAACAGGATAAACAAGGCCATTCCTCCTCACCTTGCATATTCCTGCCAAAACTGGATGAACCATCTGCAACATGCCAATTGTACTGAAGACCTGTTGAATGAGGTTTCCCTTTTCATCAAGTGCTTTCTTCCCTACTGGTTGGAAGTCATTAGCCTACTCTCCCTTTCTTCCCCACTATCATCCATTCTAGCTGCCATAGATGCCTGTAGCATTCTGAGGAAATGGGTGAAGGTAAGGTGAATGATGGTTATGATTATGAGCACTGAAGAAAATGTTTTTAGGACCAAGAGGTTTTTAATCTGGCATTAGATGCATCTTGGTTCATTCAAGTCTTTGCATCAGTTCTCAGAGAATGTACTCCATGTTATGACATTGCACACACACTTGTATTTTGTGTTAGCAAGTGTGCATGACTACACTCTGCATACTCTGTGTTAGTGCATGGGTATAACATTATCTATTATTTTATCTTCCCTGGTCATGTGATCACATCGTCCTTTCTTCACATCATCACTTTCCTATCATGTGTTCCACAATCTCAACCCCTCTTCCTTCTTCTCATGACTCTCATGACCCCTCACCAATCATCTAAATTCTCTCCCACATTCTTAAGGCTACCATGCCTTTCTTATCTCTGCCATGCCTTTCTTATCTCTGCCTTTACCTTCTGATCAGTATGATCTCTTATTGAGATATCAATCTCAATCATGACTCTGCAGGATCTTGATGATCTCTATTATGATCCCTATCCTGATCTTTCACATCTTGTGATCAATCTTCCATTCTACAATAAGCCCTGCATTTATATTAGCTCTTTCATTTCTCTTCTATATGAATGCCTAATCTTTTCATCATGGACTTTTGATATGAACTGAAACTATACTTTTAGGATCGATCTCTTGAGTGATTTTGGTATGATTCAATAGTACAATGGAGGTGAAGAAAAGAGGAGAGTAACCTTTAGGACTCACTTCCTATGAGAGGATGAGTATCCAAATGGATTAGGCTAAGGGACGACAGCCAAAGACAGTCCCTTTATATACTACAGAGCTCTGTGCATGGACCAGATGATGTTATAGATAAGGTGTGAAAAGGAAGCACACCTCATGGCCATCAAATGGAAGAGAAGCAACAGAGATTAAAGAGAAGAAGTGGAAATGAAAAGAAGACTCCTATGAAGCAGAAATGAAAAGATAAGGAGCTTCTGGAATAACCTGGATCTCAACATGAGGTTTCCTGCAGGTATGACATCACTATGACATCATTGGTTTAGACTGATCATGTGAGCAGTCAGGTGACAAGTCACATGACCTAGTCATGTGATGCTAGAAAGATAAGATAAAATAAGATGAAAAAAAGAATTGTACAAGTCCAAAGATAAGTTTGTAACACTTTTCCCCCTTCAAGGCTTGAATTCCAGATGAGTCAGGTTGTCATAGGGTGAGAAAAGTGAAGAGAAGTCGAGACCTGAAACATGAAGAGGACAAGGAGCACTAGGCCATCTAGAATGAAACACCACAATTGCCTCTTGAGCATTATCTAAATGTGTAACAGGCTTCCAAGTTTGATCAGAAATATCCCAGCCCCTCCAATGCACCAAATAGTGAAGCTTGCCATTTTGAAGATGAG
>JBBPJS010001221.1:0-11667 GCA_038088835.1 Singerocomus rubriflavus
AGGAGAGTGCACAGACCAAGCTGTACACTAGGGTCTAGGGTATAACGGGATTAATGCTATAGGATGATAAGGTAAAGGGTAATGTCCGTGTATGAAACGTTAGGCAGCCTCATGTATCAGAATAGAAGAAGCGGACATGAGGTGCAGGGTTTAATGTAGTGTGGGATGATCGATCACAAAATGTGACTGATCGGAAAGGAGATCGTGGCAGAGATCCATCTAGGATCTTGCAGGGTCGTGATCGAGATGCAATCTCGATTAGTGATCGTACCGATCGAAGGGTAAGGGCGGAGATGAGAAAGGGGAGGTGATCGGGAATGGAAGATTGATCGGCGAGGTCGTGACGATGTGAAGGAAGAGAAACGTGATGATGTGAAGACGTGACAGGTGAAGGCGTGAAGGTGTGAAGGGAACGAAGGAGGTCACGTGATCAGGGATTGGTCATGAGAAGTACTCGTGCAATGCAAGCATGCAGTCATAGTACTAAGTATCGTACACAATTCGTAACAATCACCTCCTAGCAAGGTTGAGACCTAAGGATATTACTCCTACCTTCTACTACCATTTCTTCCTTACCTCTGTGTTGCTATTTGTGTGGCCTTTGTGGCAAGACTCTACATGGTATCTGTGAAGCATCTTCAAATTGTGATTGTTCAAGAAGTATAGTGTCTTGCTAGATGTTGCAACAAGGGGTGGGCGACACTTCTTGTTTTATTTCAGTTGTTTCAGCAGTGGCAATAGCAGCACCAGCTTGTTTAAGTGCTTGCATGATATTGGAGCCAGCTGATTCAGTACAAGAGGGATGAGAGGCAAGGAGAGGTGTACCACCTGTGGTAGCTGCATGGACAGATGTGTGAGATGTGGCACAAGAGGCAGCTTGGGAGTAGGACATGATAGACTTCATTGCAGGTGATGACTCGAGCTTCCACAACTACTGGGAATGATGTTGAATGTGGGGGGGATATAGGGGTAACTAGCTTGTCATTGAAGTCAACAGACTAGGCGATTTTTGGAGGTGTAAAGTGGTATGTTTTCCCATAGGTTCAAGGCTGAGAGGAACAACACGTAGCAGTAGGGAAAAGTGAGGCTTGTATAATGTCAGGAACAGACCAAAGCCTTAGGGCTACACTTTCAAGGTAGATGGAAAGAAATGAATATACAAGCCTGAGGAGGCTTTGTAGTATAGACAGGGCTTATATATCTACAGTATAGAAAGCTATGCATTATGAAGGGTGAATACTAGGCTGTGATGCCAGCTGTGTAACAGACCAGTAATCAGTGTGTAGTGTAACTGACTGTGGAGAAAGGGTGATAACCAGGATATAAAGTATTCAGGATAGGAAATAAATGGGGTAAAAAATCATGACCTGACACTTGGTTTACCTTCAGTCTGTTCTCTTCATACATGAACTAAGTCTCGAGGACCTGTTTCACAAGCATGTTCATCTTGTTGCATTGTTCACTAGGTGATCTGATCCACTGGGTATGCATTGTTGGATTAGCAAGTGTGCACACAGCCCAGACTGCAACCAAATCAATCCATTACCAGTGTGCACATAGCTTGATATGCATCAATTGTTCTCACATACATGAACCATATGGTCAGTATATTCAGTTACATTGCATACATTTGTTTCTACAGATCTTGCAATGATCCTTTATCTTGTCAGATTCAGATTCTTTTCCCCTTTCTGTCTTCATAGCCTTGTTACCTCACACCCTGGTTATCATACATACTAGGGACCAGTCTATTACATAGCCAGTATCACAGCCTACCCAGTTCAACATACGACTCTATTATCATAGCCATTCACCCTTCATAATGCATAGCTTTCAATACTGTAGATATATAAGTCCTGTCAGTACTACAACACCTCCTCAGGTTGATATATTCATTTCTCTCCATCTACCTTGAGCATGTAGCCCTAAGGCTTTGATCTGGTCCTGACATGTATGACCACACTAGCTCACCACCCATCCTTCATAATGCATAACCTCACACACTGTAGGTATATAAACTAGACCCTGTTGGCACAATAATGCCTTCCCAGGCTTGTATATTCATTTCTTTCCATTCCCCTTGAGTGCATTGCCCTAAGGCCTTGGTCTGCTCCTGACACAGGGTGCTAGGCAAAGTTCACCAAATCACAAATACACATCCATAAGTTGTTTCTACTGGAACATAAATGTTTCTTCTCACCCCTCAATGGATCACCTATGTTGAGAACAAAGTACTCAAAACCAAACATGTACTATGCCTCATATGTCTCAGATCATCTCGGCTCTCATCTTGGCTCAGATCTTGTAGACAGATAGATCAGACTGCATTCAACTCATGATGCCATTAATGATCTCGCATCATTATTTCGTATCATTAATCACAATTAGATCTCATATGATTCAGTTCATGATCTCGTCTACCTTAGGTACATAAACCCTGTTGCATTACTGTAGAGCCTCTCTCTAGACTTGTATATTCATTTCTTCTCTTCTATCCTTGAGAGCTACACCCTAGGACTTAAAGTTGTTCCTGACAATGTAGCAGGAAAAGAGGCAATCATTATTGTGGTCGATCATGCAAGACAAGATCGGAACAATACTGAAAAGGGATGCCGGGCATTATTCATTATCACCTATCAATCTAACATTCGTAATGTACAGCGTATTCTATGATAAGTGAAAGGGGGTGTGGGGACCATGTGGCGATGAGTTGGCTGAGCCTCAGCTTCCACAACTCAACACAGCGGTAGTACCTGAAAGAATAAATATCACTAAATGGAGGAGCGGGAGCCAAGGGACCGAATGCGGCAACCCCGTAACTGCAACGTACCTGGATAGTACCAAAACGTAACACAAACGATAAGGTAGAGGCCTGGTCATCGCATCAGTCAGTACAACACGGTCTGGGTATTGACGACAACCGCCGGGGGAATGATAGGATACGTACAGATAAGAATCATGCCTTCAAGCCAGTTCGATCTGCCATCTTGGATGACGTAGTTGACGGTGAGCACTGAATGTACAGGCGTCAATGATGAGTCACTGAAGAGACGATGGAGGGAAGCGGAGACGTGCCAGAGAGGAACAAGACAATGGATTGGAGAGGGTCAAAGAGGAGTGTAAGTGGCTTGTCAAGTATCCAACCCAACGTAACGATAAGCCTGCGTTAGGGTGAAAGTAAGCGACAAGGCATGGTAAACCGGGGAGCATTACAAACGGAATGACGAAAAGAGCAATTTGCTGGTAAACGATGTCACCCCATTCAGTAGGGAAAGGGGGAAAGAAAATGAGAACTCACGATGCTGGAACCGACCGCAACTCCCAGACTGAGGGTCAACTTGTCTTTGACGGACACCGTCACTGCAGTGGCGTGCTCTGCTGCATTTCCCACAATGGGAAGGAGGATAACACCAATAAACTCCTTACTAATAGATCCAGTATCCGCTAACCCATTAATGGAGTCTACCAGGAACTCTGATGTAACAGCAACAAGCTACGTGTACAGGTCAACAACAATCACTTTGACCTCGACAAGCTTATGAACTTACAACGGTGACAATCACTAAGAGTCCAAAAGACACGGTAATGTTCATTTTCGGCTCCTCTGTTCCCTCGTCAACCTGTGTTGGAGCGACAGCACCGCCCTGCTCTGGATGAGACATTGACTGTGTAGCATGTTGCGCTCCGTCCCTTACTGCTGAGGAAGACGAGGGGTTTAATAACGTTTCTGTGTGTTGGGACGTCGCGGGTTGCATTCCACGGTGGAATCTCTTAAATTTGAATGGGTTTTCACTGTATCTCTTCGATTCCAAGGTCTCCTGGTTGTTATCTTGATAGAGAGCCTTGTGCGAGAAGAGCTGGAAGAAGAGATACGATGCATAAACTAGAGACAAGACGCCGCGTTAGCCCTGCGACCACAGCCTCAAATACCATCATACTAAAAAGGAGAATGATTGCGACCTGCAACGAATTCAGGGACGTTCAATTACCTCTGGAATGTGGGGAGGTAAACATACCCCGTGACTCATTCCAAGAATTTGTTGGCGGACAGCGGTTGGATCGTATGCAGGGGCACCTGAGAGAGCCATGACAAAGGCACCAGGGAGAAGGACAGCAATAACACTGATGGTAAGCAGAGATGTGTTCATTTGTGCGGCGACTTTGATTTGAGGTTTCAGTCAGCGTAGGATGCAAAAGCGATATTGGAACTCATACTCAGCCCGAAGCCCTGTTCCGAGAAGCTCAAACCGCCCGCAAAGAAACACATACCAAGGACCAGCACTGCGAGAAAATGATCAACAGAACAGATAGCGTCATAACTAAATGCTTACGCAAGTTACTTAGAATAGATCCGACAACTGACAAAGGCTATGAGCTAGAAGATGGGTCACCGACTAAATGAAAGAGACACTTACGAGATGACTGTACGATCCCTAATTCGCACTTGATCAAGGCAATGATCTAACACGACATAAGAATGCAACATGTGGGTATGCATGACACGATTAAATATACCGAAATAATCAACTCGACCCTGCGGAACGGTTTAGTAAAGGAACAAATCGATTGACGTAGGCCTACATACGCATTTCCCTAAGTTGAGAAAAAGGGTGTTGATAAATTGTCGAAATGCTTTGGTAACGATCACTCACCAAAGTAGCATTCATGAGTCCCGCTAGAGTTTGACCGACCCGTAGCGATAGATCGTCTGTAGCAAACGCAAGCAGCTGATGATACATAAATATGGTGTTCCAACTGCGAGCCAAGACCCACATTGGCGAGAGGTATGATAGCCAGAAAGGAGACTAGTGAAATTAACGGACCATAGATAGTGCAAAACGGAGAATTACACACAAACAAAAACAAGCGTATGCTGCTCGGGCAAGGCGAAGTTTAGTGCCCACTGACCAGGGGACATCAACCCAGGAGGATGAGGAATATGAATAAATGAGACGTACAGAGATTGGAATGCAAACGAGCAGCATGTTGAAATCTGATGAGAACTTCATGAGCAGCAGGGCTTGCGTCGCTGATGGGGTAGCTCACAAGAGGCCAATAAAATAGCTCGTATACTCTGCCCAATAGTCGGAGGTGGTCTAACCTTCTTCGAAGGTTGCATGAGGGTAGCAACATGCTCCTGAAAAGAAGATCTCTTTCGTTGAATCCTTCCCTCGGTAATCGCTCTTTTACCCTTCACAGATGGACCAGACTGTGAAGAATCCGGAAAGAAGTTTGGAAACGGTGTATCTAGAAGCGACTCTGAAGGGCCACATTCCATCACTGGTGACCAAGATCGGGGAGTGTCCATGGGTCCTGGAGGTGTCGGTCCCCAAAAAACGGTGAACTGCTGACTTTCAAGTCAAATCAGCGCATCGTTGTAAACGATATAAATCAATGAAGACCTTTCAAGCCGGAATATCAGTTTACGGAGAGGAAGCAGAACAAACGAAGTTCGATGAGCTCGAAGCCCCTAAGTTGCGAGTGGGACCGGATATTCCCGATATCGTAGCCTGTTTCACAATGAATCGCGTTAGTTGGATACCTCGTCCCCCTTCACTGCGGCTGACCGCCCCGGCAGTCACGTTACGACTAGCGTGACCAGACCCACCGGGCTGACGACAAGCTCTTTTCAGTCCGTGACCACTAATGCAACCTCCCGAAGCATGAAAACTCAGCATGCCACCCATCCTCGGAAATCTGAATGGTACCTCCTAGTCAAGCAGGTGCATATGAACACATCATGATCCAGCGCGAGTGGCTCCATGGCTAACTTTTTGCGGCCACCCCTTGCATCCGTATTCCGTGAATCATTACGCTGATATGAGAAGCCTCCAGCACGCTTGATATACCAATGCTATGTAGTCACTAAAGATATGGTCAACAATACTGTGAGCCTGAGCAGATTTGAACGCTGTGAAGGACACCCCCTTTGTGAATGGTATTTTGAGATCCGGGCGTTTACCCCACGATGCTCCTCGATAATTGTATAAAGCACACCAGGACCCTGCGGCATTTGGCGACCTCGACGAAAAAGTAAATTGACAAATCTCTGAATAAAAGGCATCCGTGAAGACGAACAAATGGACTTTAAACATACAAAATGATCATCAGCTTGTAAAGAATGCAAGCGCGAAACAGTGTGCTGCTCTGTAGCTATGCAAAGCAGCCTAAGCGACACGTTCTCTTCTCTTCCCCGCACCGCTACCTATCGCTCGAGCGGCACCGTGGCTGCTCGTTACACCCAGCCCCCTCTCTCCTGCCTCGGAGCTCCGCTTCTCGGGGCTTCACAGGCTCACCTTGGGTTCCTGGCACCACGAAACACCCTGACATATCTCCCTGCGAGGCGGTCCCTCCCACCCTCGCAGCTCATCTTGTGCCCATGCGCCTCTTCTGTTGGGAACCGGAAGGCACTTTGTGCTTTTGCCTGTAATCCCAACCACACTACTACATTCGCTTGTCAATCACTACCTCAACATGTACTTAGGCTCAGTGGTGATAATCGCATCTTTGCACATAGCCAGTCTCGCGTGACCCGAAGAGCCAGCTGGAGATCAAGGGCTAAAGCAAAGTAGGTCATCATACCCCATGATATAGCGACGAAGAACACGTTTTTAAGGATGCTTGGGAGAACAGCGCTAAATTCCGCTGAAGATTTTGTAGATAGCCTCTGGAGAGAGACCACACTCGACGACTCGATCCTACGGGGCAACGCCCCCGCTGAGGAGACCCAGCTACACGAATGACGCCACTCAGTTCAGATCCTCTCGAGTTCAGTTATTGTAGTCGGACTGGCCACAAGCGCCGCGGCCGGGAGAGGTTCGAAGGAGCGTTGTATTCCTGTCCCTGATTGGATGAACGTACGTACCCGCAGTCGATCCTCGAGTTATCTCAATAGAGGACATGACATGGTACTTCGTGAATTCAGTCATATTCTGGTAAATCACTGGTCAAGATGACGGTGGATGCTGCGTCTGCGACATGAAAGAGTTGTATTTCAACCCACTGTTGTTTGGAGACTATTTTCTGCCGTACCTACACGTCTCACACCTCCATCTGCCTTTCCCTCATTCTTTTCGGACCCTTTCCATGGACTTGCCCATCCGTCCATTCCCTGCTGACATGGTGCTCTGCTCAAAATATGTAAATGTTGTATGAGCGCCTAAATATAACGACGGTAAGAAAAGATGCAACACCCCAAATCGCCAGGGCCGGGTCGAATATCACGAGGACCCCCGCGCACGGAAACAAAGTAGCCTTTGACAGCCGCATCAGCCAAGAACCGTGAAAAGCAGCAAGGCACAGGGTTCCCCTACCTCCCCAAAAAAAAAACCTGTCATAGATTCGTTCAACACCCCCGAAACGAGCCTAGGCTCATAGATACGGCTCTAGCAGTTCAGCTGCCTTTCGTAGCCACTCATCAAACTGTCTCGCGCCTGCGTTATCTCCGGTCATCCCACTATACGCTTCTACGAATTCCCTCGCCTTCTCCGACACCAACTCCAAGAGGTCAGGCTCGTCTTGCAGGTGCTTCTTCATGTACGCCGCTGCGACGACAGTCGCCCACACCTTTGCATCGATCCTAAGCGCACTCGCCTGGTCCAGGACCGCGTCCCCAACGAGCCGCTTGAGGAGCGAGGACGCCACAAACGAGCCGTCAACGCCCATCTCGCCAAAGAGATCGTACACCTCTTGCGAGATTGGCGTGCGTCTTTCCGGATTTCGTGCTGTACGATTGCTAGCAGCCGGACCAGTGTGGTTCGCATCCGGGAGGAACTCAGGCGAGGGCGCGCGTTCGATTGGGTCGTGGAGCCGAGGTGGGGGGGTCGGAGAGCGAGAGGATGTCCAACAGGAGCTGCAAGATGTTCCTTCGAGGGAGCTCAGAGTGGAGAACGTGTCCGTGCTATGATGAGACGCAGGGCTTGATCCCCGCACCGAACCAGAGGCAAATCCGCGTCCGCGACCACTGTCCCCGCCGGTGCCAGAATCAGTCTCGTCAAATGCACCTGGGAAGTCCAACCGACGTGGAGAACGAGGGTTGGAACGTGTGGTTGTCGTCGTCGGTCTCGCTGGACTGCTCTGGAAGCCAAGGAGCGACGTGATGAAAGAGGCCACGCCATCGATGAGACTGTCGAGGAAAGTGGGGGCCTCGACAGGGGTATCCTCTATGACATTCGACTCGGTCTGTGCAAGTCTCGACCTAATCCATGTCATGTTGCCGCGTCCATGCCTCCTGTTCCTTACCCGCCTGTCTTCCTTCTCAAGAGCGACAAACGAGGTATGCTTGCTCACAAGCTGATAGGTCAGTCCAAGCCTAACGATGCCAGCTTTCCGCAAGTCGTCCTCGGAGACCAAGAGAGCATCGCCTGGCGCCGGGATGGGGAGAGGTCCAGTTTTTTCGTCCAACTCCATGATGAGCTTCCGTGCGGCCAGCGTGTGTACAATGGAAATAGTCGATTGCCCGTCGCTATCGCGGAACGGTTTCACCTTTGTTACATCCACAATCAGCTCTCGTGACTCGGAGACTCCTTCCAGCTTCGTAATCAACTTAACAGAAGTCGGGACAGTCCTGAACGACGTGATTGCAAAGACTGTGAAGCGGATACCAGAGAAGATCTTGGTCAGTGAATGAGGAGTTTGTTGTATGGCCGGTGGAGGTACGAGTGCAGGAATACCCGCAGGGATGTTTTGCACGACTGGCGAAGAAAAACGAGCCTGAGGGCTCGAAGTATCACCTCCCCAGTCAATATGGATGCGTTCTATATTCTTCGAACGCCCGGCATTTAAAAGTTGAGCACATTTCGCACAAATTTCCTCTGCTGAAACTGCAAAGAGATACTCCCCGCTTCCCGCTCGTGCGAGATGGGAGCATACGTCGGAGGACACACCAGGTCCAATCCCGAGCACAAACAGACGTACTGACGCATGAGAGGGCGAGTTCTGGATGGCAGTCGTAATAATCTTGAAAGGATTGAAGCTGTCGCTCACCTGAAATGGGATTGAACTCAGATCAGTGTGGCCTAGGAAGATCGCCACGTACATTGACTTGGCCATCGGTAAGTAAGAAAACAACTGCTGGACGGTCAAGCCCACGTGACCCGAATGCGGATTGAAGTGCGCCGGGAATTTCCGTTCCGCCACCTGCACTGATGGTCTGTACGTACGATATCTGCGACAACAATGTCAAATGATGATGCTCTGGCAGGGGGATGCACAAGTACCGCAGTCATTAGGGATGTCTGATCAAGTGCATGGCTGCTCTGCCATAAGTTTTTGACGTCACTCGCGAAGCTGAAGATGTTGAATGTAGTCTGCGAACGGGGGAGGAGCCGAAGGAGCATGATTAAAGTTCGCTTGGCTGTTTCCATTGGATTGCCCTGCATGCTGCCGGATCTATCGATGACGAAGATATATTCCTGTGATGGGACCTTGGGAGTCAAGAACTTTGGAACCAGAGTCAATTGCATGGCCACAGTGAAACCCTGCCCATCTGCACTTGAATCAAGCACTTCCGCGAAGCATCTGGGCTTATCCAATCCTTCTGCATGGATGGTGATGACGAAGTCACTCATCAAAAATTCGGATGACTTCCATACTGCAGACATGTACCGCTGTGACTTTACTCCCGAATGCCTCTTATAATGTCGGACTTTAATGGGGTGCGTAGGGCTATAGACTTGACGTATCACATCGCTTGTTTGGATGTCGACGTTGATGTGAAGCCGGGTACGGGAATCTGCAATAGAGGCGTCTTGCGTGGCTGCAGGCGGTGTCCCATAGCGCCCAGCAATGTGCATCGGGAGCTGCAGTCGAACGTGATCCCGCAGTGCATTGTCCAAGACGTCCATGACGAACTACAAATAGGCTGAGGGTCATGCAGACAGAGCAAGTGCGAACGTGGTACACACTGTCAAGTACGCTGTCACCCTCGAGTTAGCAGGAATAGATCCAACGGAGATTGTAAACACTGTGTGGCGAGGAACGCATCCGCATCAGGGATTGCCATAAGGTCAATGGGGCTCACCATCATCAGTCACCCTCTCAACGAGCGCTGTCATCTTTCCCTGTTCTACTGCGCGGGCAAATGCAAACGCGGCTTCTTCCTTTTCCTTTACCTCCCCAATAATGACCGATCCGTCCTCTGACTGGAGTTCGAATGCACAGACTGCAGCGTTTGCCGGGAGTGGGAAGACATATTTCGCCCTCTGCGTGGCTTCATTAGACGAATTATGAAACGTCTGGGCGAGGATAACGCGGGAGGATACTACATCGCACGTTGGACGGTCAAGAGATAAGCAAGAGAGATGAGAGCACTTTACATGTGACGTACCATCCACCACCCAAGCCTTCACACTCACCTCTTCCAGTGAGAGCCATTCAATCCCTGTTTGCCCACGTGGTTGGTGGGCAATGCCTGTGCGCAGTGAAGTCATCCCTGGTGTTTGCGATGAAGGAGCGTCGTAGATGCTGTACGAGCGTCTTCCCTTCTTTATTTGCAATCTCTAGCCGTCATCCCAATCAGCGCGGATCTCCGGCGTTTCGTGGCGAGACAGAGACCCGAATGTGGGAAGCCGAATCGCATCGGTTGGGCGTAAGGACCGTCTCGAACGGGGCGAGGAAGAACTCGCGAATAGATAAGTGCGAATAGTTCCAGCTTGTCTTGCCAAGTTTGCGACGTCGTAGTCATCCCAATAAGAATCCTTCCTTGAGTGCTCCATTTCGAACAAACTGAATCGTGGGTAGAAGACCTTCGTGGGCGGTTCAACGTGGACACGCATCTGACGTAATACATCTGCCAGTCCAGTATAGGGTTAGGGTTTATTTTTCGTCTTCAACCACTTTGAACGTCTTCGATATCGCGACTATGGTGCGCACTCACCAACGGTTTATCGCCTTCCATATCTCAGTAGCTTGCACAGGGCGGTGGAGCACGTTATCCGTACCCAAAACACGTATGGTCACCATCAGGTGTGTTGTGGGTTAATTCTCGACGCTGGCTCTGGTGACACTCGCCAATAGGGGGATGGTGGACTCGTCCTGCGAACTGGGCAAGCAACACGGCGATCACTTTAACAGGCATCCTCGCCATTGCGTACGGTGTATGGTCTGTCAGTGCCGAGCGAGAGGTGATGCACTCTTTTGTCGCTAGATCTGACGCTCATGGCTCGTTGCGGACAGACACGGCACATCCAACCCGATCGTCCAATACCTTCAATGCTGGTACGAAAATGTATCCCCATTCTCTATTTCTGACGGCTTATTGAGGCAATTAGTGGGCAAAACAATTCAGACAGCAGAACGAAGAAACTTGAAGAGTCGAAATGTCTGTTGTCTCTTTGGTGTACCAAACCACGGTTTGAGGAGTGGCTTTTGCTCTAATTACCGGAAATCTATAGAAACCAATTTCCCACTGTGTTCCTTATTCGTGACTGCCATTGAAGACGTGCAACCAGTTGTAGTAGGACTCAGTCCGGAGTTTGATCAGGCTGCTGGCAGCACAATTCATTCTCTCTTCGTCCACACCATGATATTAATTGACCCCTGGCATCATCACCGTCGCTTGAGCACGTCAGTAGACGATGTCTCGCCGGCAATCCCCCCGGACCATATTGATTACAATGTCAGGTCAGTTCAGCCAGCTAGCGAGTATCCCAGATGGCTTTCCTGTAC
>JBBPJS010001222.1:0-11660 GCA_038088835.1 Singerocomus rubriflavus
AAATGGTATAGCCTCAATAGGATAGTGAGCATACGGGCCAAGCTCTACATTGGTCTGGACCAGATGGTTGTTTGGATCAATGGAGCAGCGCAACAGAGAGTAATCAGAGAGGGGTGTAGACACTAAATCACAATGCAAGACTGGACACATTAATAGTCTAATCCAAGTGTTGCAGCACCTAGCAAAACACTGTACTTCTGGCTTCACACAGGCAAGGGCTTAATGACGTGCAAATACTGTGCAGAGTCTTGCCATAAAAACCACACAGACACAAAGAGATGAGGAAAGGTATGATGAGTAAGAGGAGTAGTATCCTTGAGGTTTCAACCTTGCTAGGAGGCGAATAACCAAGTGGATTAGACTGAGAAGGATCAGTCAAATACACTCCATATTTATACTACTGTACAATGTGCACAGACCAGGTGACATCATAGATAAGGTGTGAAAAAGAAGAGACAGAGATGAATGCCTCAAGGCATCACAATGGAAGAGAAGGAAAGAAGCAATGGAAATGAAAAGAAGGCTTCTTTTATAAATGAAGATTAAACAGGCTGTGCCCATGAGGCAACCTGCAGGCATGACATCATTGGTCTAGGCCTGATCATGTGATCAGTCATGTGATGAAGATAAGATAAAAGATTAGATCAAGAGAGATTAGATGAAGAAAAGTGAAAAAAGTGCAAAGGAAATGTATGATGTTATAATAGTACTCATAACCCTTTATATATGTTACAGAAATGAGCACAGACCAAGCTGTGTTGTGGGTCTAGGGTATACATGATTAATGCTACTGGCTACTATGATAGGAGGAAAGAGTCCATGAGGTAAACATTAGACATCTCTTCTGAGAAATGGAATGAAGCAGAGATAAGATGCAGGAGATAGGGTTGAGGGAATGATCGATCACAAGATGTGATGATTAAAGAGTGGAATCATGGCAGAGATCCATCTAGGATCTTGCAGGGTCATGATCAAGATGCAATCTCAATGTGTGATCATATCAATTGAAGGGAACAATGGAGATGAAAAAGGTGAGATAATCAGAATGGAAAAGTGATTGGTGATTTATAAAAAAGGTGAAGAGAGATAAGAGATGTGATCATTGTGAAGGGTGAAAGTTGTGACTGATGTGAAGGGATGGAATGGTCATGTGATCAGGGAAAGATGTGTTATGAGTACTTGTGCAATGCAAGCATGCAGTTATAGTACTAAATATCATGCATAATTCATAACAGGGGCAAGAATTCTGGCTCTTGGGTAATCACATGGCTATCTCCAGGTTGCCATCCTTGAAAGCTGGTCAGGGGTGCCACCCCATCTTGGGTGCACCACACAGTATCACCAATGAGATCTTCTACAAGTCTGTAGACAAGTAGAAACACTAATAGATAACAGTTAATATGATAAGGGCAAGTGGCAGCATACACCTATGATGCCTGCAGATATAACATCATCTTGACAGTTATAGTAATGTCTTGAGTCACATGAGGTTTTCCACAAAGATAGGTTCTTCACAAAGATAGTCTTTCAGGTTGTCTTGACTGGGTTTTGTCTTGACTGAGTCCTGAGTTAGCATGATCACATAGTTATAAATAAAAGAGTGAAGAGTGGAGGATGAGACTGCATTCAAGCAATGCCTCACTCCCAGGCAGTCCAAAGACTGGGTGGGTGAATAGCTACTCTTTTACTTGCTGTTCCTTAAACATCACTAGGCCACCTTTGCAGGCAGAGTAGAAGAGGTGAACAAGTGGATTTGGCTGGGGGAACACCAGCTCTTGCACAACCCCTTATATACATTACAGAAGAGTGCACAGACCAAGCTGTGACTTACTATCTAGGGTATATGCTATTAGTGCTATTGATTACTAGGGTAAAGGGTAAAAGTCCATGAGTAAAAGGTTAGGCAGTTTATCTATCAGAATGAAAGAAGTGGAGATGAAACTGCAGTGTTTAATGTAGAGGGAAGATTAATCACAAGATGTGAACAATTGGAAGTAGTGATCATGGCAGAGATCATTAAGATCCTGCAGGATTATGATCAAGATTGATATCTCGATAGGAGATTGTACCAATCAAAAGGTAAGGGTGGAGATAAGAAAGGTGAGGACACCTTGAGGATGTGGTGAGAATCTAGATGATCAGTTGGGGGTCATGATAGTCATGAGAGAAAGGAAGAGGGGTTGAGATATAAATATATGATAGGAGTGTGGTGGTGTGAAGAAGGAAAGAAGTGATCACATGACCAGGGAAGGTCATAAGAAATAGATAGTTATATCCATGTGCTAACATAAAGTATGCAGGGTGTAGTTGTGCATGTGCTTGATAACACAAAGTACAAGGTGTGGTTGCAATGTCATAACAGTTAGTATTTAAGATATCATCTTGATCAAATGCAATCTTAGAGATCTTAACTAATCTGGTATAGATAAAATGAATGGAAGATATATCATAGATGAGATTTAATCATAAAGAGAAAATTAAAATCTCAATGTGTGTATAAAAAAGAAACTACAATGTGTGTATATAAATATGCCCATAAGTGTAACCTTATGAGTATAGTACAGAATGTTGAGCTGAGGGGGAGAAGCAGCCACTAGAGTGTTATAACAGAGAAGGAACCCTCTGAACTCATTAAAGAGGTAGTACAATAGTAAAAGCCCTCCTGTATATTAAATGTGAAGGCTTTTATATACAGAATAATATGTTTATCTAATCTACTATATAGTAGTTCCTTATTTATTTCACTTAAAGGTGTGTTATAGGGGCACAATGTATAGTATACATGTGTGTGCTACATTTGTACTCTGATCTACTTGTAGCTATTTGATGGCAGCTATATAGTGCCAGTCCAAACTATTCAATACAGGATATAAAGGAAATTCTAGATGAAATTTTAGGGCACATGTTTAATCATGACATTATTATTATATGATTGATCATGTGACCAAGTCATGTGACTAGTCAAGTAGTATGTGCAACTACAAAAAGTGTACAAGTGTAAAAATACACAAGATAAGTATGCTATTGCATATCAAAAATCCATAGTGAACATAACAACAATCACACCAACAATACCAACACTAGCTGACCATTCACTTCAACAATCCACATGCACCACATGCCCATCATGAATAAAACAGGCAGCAGACATACAAAAAGAAAAGAGAAAGCTAAATGAAGAGCTTAGCATGAAGCATGTAAGGCCAATAAGGAATCATCCACCATAATACCACTGTAGTCCACCAACATTGTACATATAGCCCAAACTATATATCTAGCAGCCCATAGCCAAAATATCCTTCAAGACTTTCACAAGATGACTATAAGTTCAGACACAGACCACTGGTGAAAAGCCATACAAGAAGAATACAACATGCTAAAGAAAAGAGACATCTGAGAATTAGTTGACAAGCCAAAAGACTGCAAAGTCATTGAATATCAATGGAGCTATGTTATTAAATATGGTTTCAATTGCAAAATCACATGCTACAAGGCCTGACTTGTAGCTCAAGGCTACTCACAAATCCTAGAAATTGACTACAGCATGTCAAGTTCATGTCCTCTGAGTTGAAGTCCAACTGAAGTTGCAGAGGTCTAAGAAGGGTGAAGGAGTTAGTAACAAAGGGGGACTAGAGGTCCAGACAAAGAGGCATAGAACAGAGAGGCTTAATGAGGATATCAGCACAGGACTTATATGTCATGCTCTTGTATAAGCTCAGGTCCTTGTATTTTGTAGGACATAGAAGTAGAGGTCCAAAGTGGAAAAGAAATTGAAGGAGTAGGAAGTTGGGCAAGGCAGTTAAACAAGGACAAAAGAAAAGACTTATTCAATATTAATATCAAAAAGACATACAGAAGGATGTGACTTTTAAGTACAAGTAAAGTAAGGTACAAGATATAAAGTACAAGGTAAAACAGTGAAGCATGTGGAAATGTCAAGTAACCATATAATAATGTCAATGAAGCATATGGAGGTATCAAGAAATGACAAGACAAATGACAGGACATACACAGCAATACTCATGGGTAAATAGGTCTGGCACAGTTGAAATGAATCAGAATAAAGGAATGAACCCCATAGTGAAGCTTCAAGGAATAGGGGCTCTAAAGGATAGGAGGTGCAAGGGTCAATGGAGTTGCATTGAAGGTGCATTGAAGGTGTGTTGAAGGAGGGACATAGGAGTCAAAGAATGGATGTGATAGTGCCCCCCCATTAGAACTAAGCCCTTGAGGCTTAGATACACACTGAGGTGGAGGTAGAACTAATTCTAGGGGGCTGTCAAGCTCCTGTGGAGAGGATGACTAAGGATAAGGGGGTGGCATGCACCCAGCAAGGTGTGAAATATTGCCTTGGGTAATAGGAGTTGTCACATCACATTATGTTACAAACCAGTCTTGAACTCATACCACAACTATTACTACCACTATGTCCACCATATCCAACAGCACATGCAGCATATCCCCCAGTGAAGACACTAAGATCCTCAAGATGCAAGCCTGTCTCAATGCCCTCAAGGAATGCAAGAAACAAAAGGCAGCACAGCTATAATGCAAGGCTGAGGAGCATGAGAAGGCAGAACAAAAGCACAATGTGAAAGAGGAGGCAGCAAAAGCACAAGCTATGGCTATGAAGGAGCAAAGGAAGGCTAAGCTAGCATACTGGTGAGAAGAACAGAAGAGAGAGAGATGGAAGAAGAAAGAGAAGAGGAAAGCAGAGAAGGGAAAAGGTAAGGCATGGGTGACAGTGAGTAACCCAGTGAGTGATAAAACATGAAACAAAACAGCACTAATGAAAAGATAAAAGAGTATAGAAACTGAGGAGGACAAAAATAAAAGGCAGAGAAGGAGGAGCTCATATATAAGAGGTGCATAGCATGCAGGTGGAACTGCAAGCCCATGAAGAAGGGCAGCAAAGGCATGTCATGCCTCCAGTATGTCAAGGCACATCAAATGTGCTGTCACAAAATGAAGAATGATGACAGGGAGAAGAAGAAATCAAAGAAGGTACATCTTACCATCAAATCCCAGATAGCAGGGCACAAGTGATCCTGCCCTGTGGTTGATATCATGACAGCAAGATCAAGATGGGTAAAAGAGAAGAACAAGATTTCTGTGGCTGGGCCATCAAGGGTTGTAGAAGGGTTAGGGTGGATCACCTTTAAGGACACCATTTTAAGGTGATGGCCCACATGATCAAAGTGTTGAAGAGGATGGCCCAGGCAATGGAGGGCTAGTGAGTGTGGGTGAAGGAAAAGGGGTATCAAATTACTCTAGAGTGAATGGAGGTGGCCACCCAGAGTGAACCAGATGTGATGAAGGAAATGGAGATAGGTGCAGAGGAGATGGATAAGGGTGCAGAGGAGATGGATAAGGGTGTAAAGGAGATGGAGAAGGGTGCAGAGGAGAAGGAGACAGAGGAGATGGAGATGGGAAGAGAGAAAAAGAAGGAATGGAGCAAAAACTATAGTAGGTTTCTTTTTTTTTTTTTTCTTTAATGTGACTTTGTTTTCTTTTTTTTTTAATGGAGTGAAGTATGGTAGAGTAAAAAGAGGAAGTAAAAAGAGAGGGTGCATTAGTGTTGTGAACCCTACTGTGAGCAATAGCCTACCAGCCATAGATACTTCCCATAACCTGTCAGGTAACCTAGCATCTTTTATACAGGGTTTAAATCATTGCACTCATGATGCTTGGTGGTTTAGAATGCTAGAACAGCATGGGGGGAACAGATAGAGGAAGAGGGTGATCATACTACTCCTTAGGGAACTATTGCATCCCTAGTATAACATAGGACTATTGCACCTGGTCTGCATCCTCCTAATACTAGATCCTATGATACTAGCATAATTGTTGTTGGCTCTTGGGGTGAGGAGTCTGAGCCTTGGATAATTGCATGATTGTTACCAGGTTATCATCCTTGAAAGCTATTCCTGGGTGCCACCCTACCAGAATGTCCATAATAACAATACCACTGGTCTTCCCAAGCTCAATAGTGAGGGGTAAACTATAAATAATATCTTGTTAATAATATAAGGGCAACTGGCAGCATACACCTATGTTGTCCACAAGTATAACATCATCTTGTGTTGCAGAACCAAAGAGTTACACTACTCTGCCAACTAAACCCAACAACCTGGCAGATGATCAGGATGAACAGTATGAGGCTAAACCTTAATGTTCAGATAAAGGGATGGTGCTAGGACAGCAGGAGGGAATGCAGATAGAATGAGAGGGCTATGCATTGGGGGGTCTTCCTATATATGAACACCAGGACTACTCTTGCAAGTTTTTTCTAGTATCATACTTTTGCAATGATACTCCAGCTTCCTCCTATTACTAGAAGCCTAACACAACTAGCATAATTGTAGTCAGATCTTGGGTTGAGGATTCTGGTCCTTGGGTAATTGCATGACTGTTCTTCAGGTTGTCATCCTTGAAAGTGAAGATGATGCCACCATAGATCCTGAGTATATTTGATAACCCACAGAATGTTCCAACAAGAGTGTAATACTACTCATAGCTTAACTTAATGTATCTGTAAATGAATATGATAAGACCACCTTGGCAATGATAGCCTCTCAGGGTCACAGGTATAACATCAGTACTCAATACAATGGAGGAGTACATCATGTGATCTTTTGATAGTGTTATGAATTATACATGATACTCAATACCATGACTACATGCTTGCATTGCACAAGTACTTATGATTACACTTTCTCTAATCATGTGACCCCTCTATCCCTTCACATCATCACACCCTTGACCCTTCACATGTATCACATTCTCTTTTATCTCTTCACACCTTCATGATCATCATGACCTCACTGATCAATCTTCTATCTCAATCTTCTCACCTTCTTCATTTCTGTCATTCCCTTTAATCAGTATGATTATTCTCACAAACCCTGCAAGATCCTAGATGGATCTCTGCCATGATCCCTTCCTTGATCATTCACATCTTGATGATCGATATTCCCTTCCATTCTATTTCCTGCATTCATATCTGCTCTTCATATTCCCACTCCATATGAATGCCTAATGTTTCTCTCATGGATCTTTCCCTTTAATCTAGTAGTCCAATAGCATTAATACTGTATACTCTAGACCCATGACACAGCTTGGTCTGTGCTCATTCTTGTAATGTATATATATTAGGGTTATGAGTACAGGCTATTTCCCCAGCCTAATCCACTTGTTACCTCTCCTACCCTGCCCTTAGTGGTGGCCTAGTGAAGTTAAGACTTGTAAAGGACAGCTATTCACCTACCAGCTCTTCACTGAGTCCCTAGGAGTGAGGCATGTCTGAAAATAAAGCCAAATCTCCCTTCCTCTACTATCATTCCATTGTATTGTCCTAGCATTACTAAACCATCAATGTTATGGCCAGCTAGCAAGCTTGTACTGCATCTAGTTCAAATCACAGAACCTATGAAAGTACAGAAGACATTCATTGTATCAAGAACCAAACTCAAAAACCATAAAAAATCACATAATGTAACTTCCATCATATCAGTTACTAATGTTATATCTGCAACCTCAAGAGGCTATCATTGCCAAGGTGGTCTTATCATATTTGATATAGTGTTCCCAGATATTTAAGCCACAAGTATCATCATGTATCTCATTGAAACATGCTTTGAGTTATAGAACATATCCTTGCATCTATGGTGACAATGCATTGTTCTTAAGAATGGCAACCTGGTAATAGCCATGCAATCACTCAAGGCTCAGAACCCTCACCCCAAGAGCCAAACATGATTATGTCATCAATGTTAGGTTTTTGGTTTTAGAAGAAAGACAAAACCCTAGTATAATAGTCTAGTGGTTATCAAGGACTTGCAAGAGTAGTTCTGAAGTTCATGTACAGAAGTTCCTCTGATGGGCAGTCCTTTCTGAATTCCCTCGCTGTCCTAGCACCTTCCCTCATATCCAACATTAAAGATTTAGCTCTATACTGTTCATCCTGGTCATCTGCCAGGTTGTGTTACAAATTGTATACAATACTTGATACAATGACTGCATGCATGTGTTGCATGAGTACTTGCTTATGACATTTCCCTGATCATGTGACCTCCCTCATTCCCTTTACACCTTTACACCTTTATCCTGTCATGTCTTCACATCTCACAGTCTCTTCCTTCACATCATCATGACCTTACCAATCACTCTTTCATTCCAATTACCTCACCTTCTTCATCTCTGTTGTCCCTTTGATCAGTACAATCACTCATCAAGATTACATCTTGATCATGACCCTGCAAGATCCTAGATGGATCTCTGCCATGATCTCCTCTTAGATCAGTCATATCTTGTGATCGATCTTCCATTCTATCTTACTCCCTGCTTTCATATCTGCTCTTCCATTTTCTCTTCCATATGAAAGCCTAACATTTACCTCATGGACTCTTCCCTTTAATCTTACTAGCCAATAGCACTAATACCATATACTCTAGATCTGAGACACAGCTTGGTCTGTGCTCACTCTTATACTGTATAAATAGTGAGGTTATGAGTACAGGCTGTTCCCCCAGCCTAATCCACTTGTTACCTCTCCTACCCTGCCCTTAGTGGTGGCCTAGTGAAGTTAAGACTAAATAAAGGATGTTATTTGCCTACCAGTCCTTCATTGGATCTCTAGAAGTGAGACATCTGAAGATAAAGCTAACCTTTATCCCTCCCCTCTAATCATACCATTATTCACCAATCCTTGCACTACCAAACTGCCAACATCAGGCCAGTGAGCCAACTTGTTCAACCACTCCTACAGAACCCAGTATAGAGAAGAATGAAACACATTCATTGTATCAAAAACTGTTATGAATTGTGTATGATACTTGGTACAATAACTGCTATGCTTGCATGCATAAGTACACAATCATGATTTTCTCTGATCATGTGACCTCCCTTGTCCCCTTCACACCTTCACCCTTTCACCCTTTCACATGCATCACATCTCAGATCTCTCTCTTCCTTACATTGTTATGACCTCACTGATCAATCTCTTATCTCGATCACCTCACCTTCCTCATTTCTGTTGTTCCCTTCAATCAGTACAATCACTCATCGAGATTGCATCTCAATTATAAACCCTGCAAGATCCTAGATGAATCTCTGCCACAATCTCTCTCCAATTAGTCACATCTCGTGATCAATCATCCCCTCTACTCTAAGTCCCTACATTCTCATATCCGCTTTTTCCATTCTAATATATGAGATGCCTAATGTTCTTCTCATGGACTCTTCACTTTAATTTACTTAGCCAATAGCATTAATACCATTATATCTGTTACGTTTCTACCCATACGCTCTCTTCCCTATGCCTTTTTCTTTGCTTTCCATTCATCACCACATTCCCGGTGTCGACCTGGGCATTGCCTTGCTTCACGCCTAAACTGTGCTTCATCTTCAGATCTTCTTTTCCACGCACAGCATGGTCACTTGATCAACACGTTTATTGTTCTCGTTTCACTTCTTTTGATCGACAGCTGTCATTTCGTCTTGACAGCTGTAACGCATTTCACCTTGACAGCTGTCACCCTCTACCCTTGACACCTGTCTTCTATTTGTTACCGAGCTAATGTTCTTTCCCGCACCTACCCTACATAACGGTCCGTGCGCAGTTGGAATACATATATAAAGTCCTACTTTACATATGATACCTTAGCTTAGTTCTCTCTTGTCTTACCTAGCGTTTGCAACATTAGTTTGCTGGCTAGTTCAAGGTCCCCTAAGTCTCACTCCACGTCCTAAGTCCCTTGCTATCCTCAAGCAAGGCTCCTCAGTACTCCCTTCGTCTTAGGGAACCTTGGTATGCTCCTAGTGTCACTTACAAGCTCACCTTGTCTTTACAAGGGCTACGCTCGTCCCTACCTGGGCCAAGCGTAACAATATCCTAGACTCAGTCACAGCTTGGTCTGTGCACTTCCCTGTAACATATATAAGGGGTTATGAGTACAGGCTATTCCCCCAGCCTAATCCACTTGTTACCTCTCCTACTCTGCCTTTACAAGGTGGCCTAGTGAAGTTAAGACTAAGTAAGGGACAGCTATTTGCCTACTGGTCCTTCATTGGATTCCTAGGAGTGAGGCAGTCTGGAGATAAAGCTAAACCTCCCCTCCTCCCCTCATTATTTCATTATACCATCCTAGCACCACCATACCACCGACTTATGGCTAGCTAGCCAACTTGTTCAAGCACTCATACAGAACCCAGTAACAAAGAAGAATGGAACACATTCATTAGAAGAACCTCAGTACCAGAAAGCTATCAAAGATCATGTGACATACTCTCCATCATATCGAGTACTGATATTATACCTGTGACCATGAGAGGCTCTTATTTCCATGATGGTCTTATCATATTAGTTTACAGGACCACCAATATTTAAGCCACAAGTAGCATCGCGTCTCTTGTTGGAACATACATTGGGGTTATAGGACATACCTATATATCTATAGTGACACTGCCCTCGTTCTCAAGGATAGCAACCTGGTTAACAGCTATGTGATTACCCAAGAGCCGGAACCCTCACCCCAAGACTCACATATAATTATGCTAGTACCATAGAGTATTAGTATTAGGAGGAAGACAGAACATGGTTGCAAGAGTACCATTGTTATCAAGGACTTGCAAGAGTAGTCCTGGAGTTCCCTTATGAAAATGTCCTGACTTGGACCTCTCTTATATCCATTCCCTCATCCCTGCTGTCCAGCACTCTACATCTCCAGATATTATCTCATACGGATTCATCATTCATTCCCTGGTTGTCTGCCAGGTTGTTAGGTTTGTGATTGGGTAGATGGAACTCTTTAGTTCTGCAACACTTGAATTAGGCTCCTTACCAGCCTGCGACCAGAAGAGGCCACATTCCTTATTTGAGAACCATTCAAATGACTTCCTATGGAACTATGAACTATACTCACGTACACCTTCACACCCCCACACTGGATTCACGTTGATGCTTGTGATGTCATACTGTTACGAATTGTGTACGATACTTGGTACAATGACTGCTATGCTTGCATGCACGAGTACTCAATCATGACTCATCCCTGATCACGTGACCTCCCTCATTCCCTTCACATCGTCACGCCTTCACACCTTCACGTTGATCACATCTCGGATCTCTCTCTTCACTCTCTTCACGACTCACACCGATCATCTTCCATTCCCGATCACCTCCCCTTCTTCATCTCCGCCCTTACCTTCCGATCGGTACGATCACTCTCATGAACCCTGCAAGATCCTAGATGGATCTCTGCCACGATCACTCCTCCAGATCTGTCACATCTTGATGATCGATCTTCCCCTTACATTAAACCCTGCATCCTCATCTCCGCTTCTTTCATTCTGATAGATGAGATGCCTAACCTTTTACTCATGGACTACACCCTTTACCTTATCGTCCAATAGCACTAATAGCGTATACCCTAGACCCAGGTCACAGCTTGGTCTGTGCACCTTTCCTGTAACGTATATAAGGGGTTATGAGTACAGGCTGTTCCCCCAGCCTAATCCACTTGTTTCCTCCGCTCCTACCCTGCCTACCAAGGTGGCCTAGTGATGAGATCAAGTAAAGGATGGTATTCACCCTGCCCTCTTAACTGAGCCCTGGGAGTGAGCCGTCTGGAGATGAAGCTAACCTCCTCCCCTCCCCTCAT
>JBBPJS010001223.1:0-11657 GCA_038088835.1 Singerocomus rubriflavus
AACCTCGTAACTTCCCAGTCACCTGACATACCCACATGACCTTAGTCACATACTCAAGAAGACTTACACCACTCATTATGTGCAAGTCACATGTCTTGTGTCCAGTATCTTGCATCTCACCCCTAGCTTGCCTCTTGAGTCACAACAAGTCACCCACATAATGTAACCTAGTCATACCCATCAGGGCTTTGTCTTCTGATCTTCTATTCCATTCCCTGATGAGCTTCCTTTAATTCTCCATTGTTCACATTTGATATTCACTATTCACAGTTGATGGTTCTCCAACCATCTCCTTGTGTTTCTTCATAACTCTCTGCTTCCCAAACACATGTATTTCCATTTAGACATACCCTATGACCTTCCCCTTTACCCACAGTTTCCCAGCCTGCCCTACAGCATGGCTGGTACACATATATATACCCAAACCCCTCATAGCTAGTCTCTAACTTTGTCCTACCTTCTATCTTCCACCATTTACCTTGTACATTGTTCCCTTGTGTAGTCCCTACACATTGTATCTCTGCTCATAGCCAGCAATATAGTTGCTTGCTTCCTCCTTTGCCTCCTTACTTGGCTCTGTCACTCAGCAAGCTTCTCAACAACCTTCTGACAGTACAAGTAACCTCATAGGCCTATCCCTTCAGGTCCTAGTTATATGGACCATCCTCTCATTCTCAGACTAACCTCTCTGGTGTAGTCTGACTCACCATAGTCACCCCTAAACCCTGAGGGGCTCCCCCATTCAACCCTAGGACTCATTGTAAGGTGGCATGCCTTAGGTGAGTCACTGAAGGTCTGCATATGGCCTCTGCCCAGAGTGCACATAACACAGGTCACTGGAAAGCAAGGTAGAACAGCTGGTCCAGAAGAAGGTTAATGCCATTGGGTGAATAGCCAAATACAGCCAACAATTCATAATACAAACAACTTCCACTGACCTCACCATAGAAGCACTAAAAAACAAATCAAAAATACTTCTCTCAAACATGTACCAAGATTATAAAAATGTATTTGCCAAACTGACATCCACTCACCTACCCCCATCCATAGTGCATGATCATGAAATTAACTTTAGGGACTTGTTTAAACCAAGGATTGGCAAGCTGTACCCTCTCAACCCCAAGAAATAACTAGCAACTGAAAACTTTCGAGACAAACATCTTAAATCTGGAAAAATTTGACTGTTCAAGTTCCTGCAGGCCTCTCCATTCTTTTTAATCAAAAAGAAAGATGGAAAACTTCACCCATGCCAAGACTACTGATACATCAATAAACACACCATCCAAGATACCTACCCACTACCTCTCATTTTCAACCTTATGGACAAGCTCAAAAACACCAAGGTGTTTACCAAGTTTGACATCAGATGGGGGTACAACAATGTCCGCATTAAGGAGGGTCATCAGTGAAAAGCAGCCTTCATCACACACAAAGGGCTCTATGAATCTACCATCATGTTCTTTGGTCTATCAAACTCCCCCACCACATTTCAATGCTTCATGAATGACTCCTTCACTGACTTGATCGCTGAAGGATGGTTAGTCATCTACATGGATGACCTACTGATATTCTCTCCTGATCAGGAAACTCATGACTTAAGAACAAAGAAAATTCTTGAATGTATAAGAAAACTAGATCTCCACCTAAAATTGGAGAAATGCAACTTCAACAAGACAGAGGTTAACTATCTCAGAATGATAGTACACCCTGATGCCATAGCAATGGATCTGGTAAAACTAGATGGCATTGCTAAATGGCCAACCTCAACTATGGTAAAGGAAGTACACTCCTTCTTAGGGTTTACCAACTTCTATAGGAAATTTGTCCCCAACTATTCTAACCATGTCAGACCTCTCATAGAGTTAACCAAGAAAACCCAACCATGGAACTGGTCCACAGTCTGTGACCAGATGTTCCACAAACTTAAACAGCTTTTCCTATCTAAACCTGTACTCACATTCTCTGACCCCTTTAAACCCTTCACCATTACTACTAATGCCTCTCTGATGGCCTTCAGAGGTGTACTCATGCAAACTGGCAATGACAGACAACTCCACCCCTGTTCTTATATCTCCCAATCATTCTCTCTAGTGGAGTGGAACTATGACATCTATGATTAGGAACTTCTGGCCATTATATGAGCCCTCAAAACTTGGTGCCACTATCTTCAAGGAGCCAACTATCCCATCACCATGCTCACTGACCATAAAAACCTCACCTGCTTTAGGGAGGCCCAAAAGCTCAATCAATGGCAAGCACAATGGCTTCTCAATCTAGTGGATTTTGACATTCAACTGCACCATGTCCCCAGGTCCCAACTCACCACCCCTGATGCCCTCTCCCATCATAGTGATCACAGGGTATATCCTGACAACAACCATCATATCACTCTCCTACTGCAGTCCCTCTTCATCAACCTTGTTGACACAACTCTCACACCCCTTATCTAGTAGGCCATGCAGAAAGACCCCTTCACTCTCAACCTCTTAAGGCAGTTAGACCCCTTCATGCCTCCTGTGCTCTGTCCCCAACTCACCTCCTCCCAGTCTGCTGGGGGACTCCTCACTTATAACTGCTGGCTTTTTGTACCTTCTGACCTTTGCCCTTAGATTCCATAGTACTATCATGACCACCTGACAGCTGGCCACCCTGGCTACCAGAAAACCCTGTTCCTTGTGGTCCAACACTTCTGGTGGCCTAGGCTTGCCATGTTTGTACATTCCTATGTCCACAATTGTGCTGCCTGCCAGACTAATAAGGTTAACACCCATCTCACAGCAACTTCTCCCTGCCCTATCACATCCTTCACCCTCTGCTCCTTTTAACAGATTAGCTGTGACTTGATTACCAATCTTCACATCTCTCAGAGATTCAACACTCTCATGGTCATGGTCAACCATGGGCTTACAAAGGGGGTAATCCTATGTCCCACTAACAAAACAGCATCCACAACCTACATTGCCACTCTTTTTTTCAAATCTGTCTACAAATGATTCAAATTATATAACAAAATCATTTTCAACTATGGCTCTCAATTTGCCTCCAACTTCACTAGAGCCCTTGAAAAACTCCTTAAATATGACCTTGCCCTTTTCACAGCCTACCACCCTCAAACTAATGGACAGATAGAATGCATAAATCAGGAAATAGAAATGTATCTCCACATCTATTGCAGAAATGATATGAATGAAGAAACTATACTGATATTAACCCTTGAGTGGTCTTGTGACGATGGTTTGATGGAGTGATAATAAAGAGGATAAGAGGAGGGTAACCCTTAGGTCTCACTTCCTAGGAAAGGATGAGTAACCAAATGAATTAGGCTAAGATACAACAGCCAAAGACAGTCCCTTTATATACTACAGGAAAGTGTGCACAGATCAAGTGATGTCATAGATAAGATGTGAAAAGGAAGCACACCATGAGGCCATCCAATGGAAGAGAAGCACATGGAGATTAAAAGAAGGAGCAGAAATGAAAGAGAAGACTTCCACCAAGCAGAAATGAAAGATAGGAGCTTCTAAAAGGGCCTAAACCTTCACATGAGGTTGCCTGCAGGTGTGACATCATTATGACATCATAGGTCTAGACTTGATCATGTGATCAGTCAGGTGACAAGTCATGTGACCTAGTCATGTGATGCTGAAAGATAAGATAAGATAAAGGAAAAGGAAAAAAATTATACAAGTCCAGATAAAAGTTCATAACACTTCCCCTTTCTTAAGACTCAGATTCCAAACAAGTCAGATTTTCATAGGGAGAAAAAAGCAACAAAAAGTCAACACCTGTCAACTGCAGAGAACAAGGGGCATTGGATTTGTTGGCATAAAAACAAGCAATAGAGTCCTTCATATTATTCAAGTAAGAAACCAGTTTCCAAGTGCAATCAGAAATGTCTCAACCCTTCCAATGGATCAAATAGTAGAGTTTGCCCCAAATAAGTTTAGAATCAACAATGCTGTCCACTTCAAATTCTTCATCATCTTCTTCAGTAATCTATACTGCATCTGGATGAAGAACAGGTTATTGGAGCAAAGGTTCCACTTAAGGTTTAATATGAAAGATATTGACCACTAGGTAAATCTTCATCCTGGCAGGCAATTTCAAATGCACCACATTTGGAAGAACCTTCTGAATCCAATAAGGCCCCAGTCATTGTTGTGATAATTTAGAAGAAGGATAGGGAAGCCAGAAATGATCTGTGGATAATCATACATGATCACCAATTGCAGGTTGATAAGTTATCATCACATAAGGACGTGCTTTCATGGCCTCACAAGTATATTTGAGCGCTTGTTTGACATCCTTATGAGCAATAGCACACTCATGCCCAAAACCTGACAACAAATTAGCAAATCCCAATCTAGGAACATAGTTCTGAGTGATAGCAAATGGAGTCTTGCCAGTTGCAGAAGATACAGAGTTATTATGCTGGAATTGGGCAATCTTGACCCAATTGACTCAATCTTCTTGTTTCTTTGCAATGAATTTTCACAAGTAAAGTATCAATTCCTGATTGATTCGTTCCATTTACCCATCACTTTGAGGATGATAAGCTGTGGAGATTCATTGCTTGATATTTAAGAGTTGACAAAGAGACATAGTAAATTCCAAGATAAATTGAGTACCTTGATCTGACATGATGGATTGAGGTAAATCATGAATGCACCAAACATAATCCCTGAATAAAATAGCCAGTTCTTTGGATGAGATGGTTTTGAAACATGGAATGAATATAACTTCTTTTGAAAATTGATCAATAATGACACATATAGAATCCTTACCATCTACTGACAGAAATCTAAAGACAAAATCAACTGAGAGATCTTGCCAGGGTTTATTTGCTGTTGGTAATGGCAATGGTTGTTGTCCTGACATATGTTGGCATTCTTTTGCTATAGCACAGACTTGGCAAGATGATATATAGTCCTTCAGATCTTTGGTGACACTGGGCCAGGTGAAGGTTCTAGACAATAAATGAAGAGTTTGAGCTTGACCTGTGTGTCCAGCCAAAGAAGAATCATAATATAAAGAAAGACATGAAGTTCTCAATTGTTTAGGCACATATATTTTCTGTGCTTTATCCATAAATACTCCTTCATCGTGATTGAAAGTGAAAGAAGGTGGGATAAGGTCTTGCATAGTTGATGTAACCTGCTGAACCTCATTTAAAAAAGAGGAGGAAAGGGTGATGTGGTTGTGAAAAACTTTAGGGGGCAATATAGTGATATTGGTATTTATCTTTTCTGCAGCCTTACTATAGTTGGGATATCTAGACAAAGCATCTGCTCTGCCATTTTAAGCACCTGGCTTATAAGTAATGGTGAAATTGTACTCTAAAAGAATAGCATGCCATTTGGCTTGATGTGCTGACAGATCTTGTGGCTTTTTCCAGAACTCCAGGTTCTTGTGATCTGTCCAAATATTGAAGTGCAATAACCCTAACAGATAGTGCCTCCATTCCTGTAGAGCTTGGAAAATGGCTAGTAGTTCTTTATTATAGATAGGATAGTTGTGCTCTTCTTTAGAAAATGAATGTGAATAGAATGCACAAGGCCTTCAGAGACCATCTTCACATTGTTGTGATAATACAGCACCTATGGCTAGATCTGAAGCATTAGCTTCAATGCGCATGGATTTTGACATATCCGAAAACACTAGGAGGGGTGCTTTTGTAAAGTGATTTTTTAGCATATCAAATGCGTTTTGTTGAGCTTCAGTCCAAATGAATTCCTGATCTTTTTTTGTTAATGAAGTAAGAGGTTTGGATATTTCGGCAAAGTCTTGAATGAATCTTCAATAATAGTTACATAATCCAAGAAATGACTGCACATCTTTAAGTCATCGAGGTGTAGGCTAGTCTAAAATTGCATCGACTTTGCCCCTTTGCATTTCTACCCCTTCTTCAGAGACTACCATGCCTAGAAAATCTACTTTGGGTTGCAAAAAATGACATTTCAATGGTTTAGCATAAAGATCATTGTCTCTTAGATACTGCAATATTTCTTGTACGATGGCTTCATGTTTTGTTTTCATCTTGTTTTTTGTAAAGATGTTTACGTCATCTAGATAGATGAGGACACAGACCCACATGTCGTTATAGATGTCATTCATCATCTGCTGAAATGTGGCAGAGGAATTAGTCATGCTGAAATACATGACAAGGGGTTTGTAAGATCTTTCTGATGTTACAAATGCCCCTTTCCATTCATCTCCTTCTTTGATGCAGACATTGTTATATCCCCATTGAAGATCTAGAGTGGTAAATATATCGGCACCTTTAAGCCGATTGATAAGAGTTGAAATTAATGGTAATGGATAGGCGTTTTTGATGGTTCCTTCGTTAAGATACCTATAGTTCATAACCATTCGTTTCTTCCCATCTTTTTTAGGGATAAAGAAGACAGGAGCTATTTGTGGTGATTTTGAAGGTCTGATATATCCCTTCTTTAGTTCCTTTTGAAGGAAAGTCCGAACTTCTTCTTGTTCTCCTTTGGATAAAGGAATAACATGACCTTTCTTGGGAACAAAGTCAGGTTTGAGGTCTATGCCATGATCCCAAGGTTTTCTTTCTGGCATACAGGTAGATTTAGATTCAGAGAAGACATCGAGGAAGTCATAATATGCAGCAGATACTGCTTTTTTCAACTCTATTTCTTCTTCCTTAGAGATAGTGCAGATTGATGTCATGATGAAACTATACTGCTGACAATGTGGGGTACAGCAAGGGAATGTGATGGTCTTTTGAACCCAATCAATATCAGGATTATGTCTTGATAGCCAATCATATCCTATGATTATTTGATGGGTACCTAATGTGGACACAAGTGCGTCCAGCATTTCAGTATGTCCTTGGAGGGTAATGGCTATCATGACATAGTGTTGTAGGGTTCCTTGTGTGTTGATAGACCCATCAGCATTAATAGCTTCCAAGGGTCTAGCTAGAGGTTTCTTTTCTAGTTGATATTGATCAACCACTTTTGCGTTGATAAACGTATTACATGCTCCAGAGTTTAATAAAGCTTTTAGTGCTACTAACCAATCCTGACCTTGGTATATAAAGTTGATATTGCATGGGATGTTAAACTCTCCATGATGAGCAAGGGTTTTTCCATTTTCTATAGGGGGTTTATAATTTAAAGAAGTGATGCATACTGACCTTACAAAGGAATTAAGCATACTATTTTTGTTTTCTGATGCCACACTCAAAGGAGATGCCTTTACGGAAATGCCAAAGGCACATTTGATTGCATTGTCCAATTCAGAACTATTAAAGTCTGAATTTACATTAGTAGATATGGATCTGGGTAAAACAATTGTTTTGTGACCAAAGTTACCCCTTTCAACTTTAGTTGGATTTATTTTAAAGATACTTGAGAGGCTTGTTTGGCTTTTTCTTCAGAAGTAATCCTGTCTCTCCAGTATGCCTCTGCCTCTTCTGTAGTATATTGTGCATGTGAGGCCATGATCTGTGAAGATGATACCACCTGAGCTGCAACAGTGGCAGAATCTCTCATGTTGTACAGCTGTGCTGTGTGCCAGCTATTTGCATCTGGTTGTGCAGAAAACTCAGTACCAATCATGTAATTTGCAATCTCTTGCAATGTGTCCTAGTCCATTGCAGTTGTAACACTGCATGTTAGGATTGGTGGGGTTTTGTCATATCCCGCGTTTTGAGTCAACTCTGGTACCTCCATACCACCTCTGGTCCGTTCTCTCCTCCATTCTCCTGTACTTACTCTGCTTCGGACTTGTACTTACTCATTTCCTTTGACTCTGTTTCCCTTACGTTCTCTTACGATACTCATACCTTACGTTCCATTTCTCGCTTAGTTAGAACTCCAATACCAGTGCTCGCTTAGGAGCACAGCTCCAAGGCTGCGCTCCAGCATAGTCTTACCTTCAACCCCTCCAGTACATACTGTAACCCAACTCCGGACTTAGTCATCTGAGTCCCTCCGTATATAAACTCCGTAGTTACGACTTGTACACTTCAGTTTGAATATCAACATAACCTAACGCTCTCCCCACTCGTCCTCTAAGTCGTTGACTGACTTCTCCTCACTACCCCCTCCAATCTCTGACCTCCGACCCTCTGTAAATTCGGGACAACCGGATCCTGTGCAAGGGCACACCACATAAGGTGAAGCCAAGTCCCGTCCGACCCCCTCAACTCTGGACCTTCGGAGTTCCCCTCAGAGCAGCATCCGAACGAGTTTAACAGGTTCTTTGAAGGAAATCTCTGTGGATCTCTGTTTGTGATTGGTCTAGTTTGTTGGGCACCAATATCCATGGGTGCACTGCGACCAGGTTGAGTGCCTACAGCAGTAAATTTTGGGTTTGCAGCAGGGGGATGTGCTGCTGGATTATAGAGTCAGAGAGTATAAGTGGGACATTGATTGGGAGTAAAGGATGGATGTAATGTTTGAGGTGGTCTAAAAGAGATGAAGCTTCCTCGTTCCTCTTTCTTTTTCTCAAAAGCCAAGCCTACTTTCTTTACCAATTCCTTAAAGTCTTCATATGACACATCTAAATCTTGCAGATTCACTTGGTGGTAAATGGGATGATCTACCAATCATTTTAGAAGAGTTAGGGCATGGTCTTTGAAGATTTCTGCCTCTTTTGCTAGTAGCTCAAATCTGCTAAGCCATTCAAAGATGTTATGTCCACCTTGTGTTAGATGTTCAAGTTTGGACAATTGTTTGTGGGTCAATGAGTCAATTTGGAAATATTGGTTGAATTTCTTTTTCAACCCTTTCATCGTTGGCCAAGCCAGATCCCCTTGTGAAAATCCTATTAGTTCCTTCCCATCCTTGTTCAGTCATGGCTTTTGTTCTAACTTTTTATATTCTTCTAATTTAAGTCGTGCGAAGAGTTGTGCCTTGGTTCCTTCAAGGCGAGAGAGAACCGCTATGACATGTAACTTGTCCGAATTCCATGTCTGCATACTTTGCCAAAGATCTAATTTGGTCATCCATAGTTTATAGCTGTCACATTTTCCATCCCAGTTCCCTGGGTCAGCTATCTTTTTCATTACGTCCTTGGTAGTACTGCTTTGATTCATTTGTGCCGTAATGTTAGTGAGTTGCAACAGAATGTCTACAAGCTGTTGTTTGGCTGATATCTTTGGCAGTGTGGGCGGAATAGAATCTTGATAAAAAGATTGTTTTAACTCAGTGGCTGGAGGAGTAGGGGAATTAGAGTGATCTTGATCATATCCTTCAAAATTGCAAAACTGGGAGAACGACAATGTATTGAATTACTTTTCAACTAGAAATCTCCTAAGTGTTATGACATCAAACCATGCCTTGTACTTTGTGTTAGCAAGTGCATGCATAACTCTCTCATCATACTCAGTGTTAGCGATGAGCACGATCACATAACCTGCAGGTCACATGACTTCCCTTTCTCTGATCACATGACTACTTCGTTCCTTCACATTATCATGTCTTCACCCATCATGTGTATCACATCTTCACACTCTTCACCTCTTTACGACTATCATGACATCACACCAATCATCTTAGATCCATCCACATCCTTAAGGCTTCCATGCCTTTCTCATCTCTGCTCTTACCTCTTGATCGGTACAATCACTCATCTAGATTGATTATCTAGATTATAACCCTGCAGGATCTTGATGATCTTTGCCATGATCCCTATCCTGATCTTTCACATCTTGTGATTGATCTTCCATTCTATGGTATGCACTATATTCATCTTAGCTCTTCCATTTCTTCCTAGATGAATACCTAACCTTTACATTATGGACTCTTACCTCATACCTTATCATCCAATAGCAGTAATACCATATACCCTAGACCATAGGTCACAGCTTGGTCTGTGCACCTTCCTGTACTGTATATAAGGGGTTATGCAAGGGCTGTTGTCCCCCAGCCAAATCCACTTGTTCACCTCTTCTACTCTGCCTGCAAAAGGTGGCCTAGTGATGTTTAAGAAACAACAAGTAAAAGAGTAGCTATTTGCCTGCCTGGTCTTTGGACTGCCCAGGAGTGAGGCATTGCTCAGATGCAGTCTCATCTATCCTCCTCTCCTTTTCCCTTCTATCTGTGTGGTCATACAAGCTTGAGCCTCGGTCAAGACGATGTCACAGTCAAGACACCTCATAGCAACATTCTTTAAAGTATTGTCCTATCTTTGTGAAGGACACTAACCCAATGTAGAAAACCAACGTGATACAAGGCCTTATTACAAGGACCTATGGATGTGATACCTGCAGGTTGCATAAGCGTACACTGCTGGCTTCCCTTATAATATTGATGGTCTATTTATAGTTATTCCTCCTTGGCTGCAGCCTTGGAGATGACCTCATTGGGATGCTGTGTGGAACACCCTAAGGTAGGGTGGCACCCTTGATTAGCTTTAAAGGTTGGCAACCTGGAAATAGCCACACGATCACCCAAGAGCTGGAATCCTCACCCCAAGGCTCATCCACGATTATGCTGCACTCGTAGGATGCAGTATTAGGAGGAAGTGTACTCAGTGCAATAGTCTGGATAGTACTAGGGATGCAATAGTTCCCTAAGGAGTATGAAGATCATTCTCTCCTCATTTCCAATTCCCTCTCTGCTGTCCAGCATTCTTTCTTCCGGATGTTCTCTAGGATTCAGTCGTTGATGCCAGATTGCCCAACGGATTATGGTGATGGAAGATAGGTAGGGTTATGTATAGTGTTTCTCTGGTCACTCAACACTAAGCCTATCTTTCAAGGCTTACTCGATTCTAGAAACATTACAGTTATGAAGTTGATAAGATTTACGTGATGGATACTTCTTTTTCGCTTTCAATGTTTCAATCCTATGTCACAGCCTATCCTTCTTCTTTTTTAAGGCTTTTACTATGGACAACTGGATCTCCAAATTGATTAACATATCAGATAGATGCACTTGTTCTCATTCTACAAAAAATGTAAAGGCAGCTTGCCTAAAACGAGTTCCTTGGGCCCAACAAATCCACTCATGGTGGTTGCTAGGTTCTTCTAATCTGAGACACTTGATCTACTCTTTATTAGCAGGGTGGAGATCTTCGTTGTTCCTGAGATAGTCTTCAATCTCAGAAGTGGCATGACGTGGATATTGCAGCAGAGGTGGCAATGGCAGACATTGGTCGAGTAGGTCAGGATACCTATCTAGTAACTCCCAACCTGTATATTGAGTGGGATAATCGTTTGAGTTGTTGGAAAAAGATCAATTTCCCAAGAAATCTGAGAATGGTGAAGGGGGATGAGGCATTGGAGACCTTTGACAAAGGTCTGGATCTTGGAAGAAAAGAGGAGAAGTACAGTGCGAGTAATTCACTAGATCAGTGAAGACCAGGCAAGGTAAACAAGCCTAATCCAAGTAATAAGAACTGAGAACAATACTTATTGGTTTGTTCCTTGCAGGGTCTTGGGACAGATGTGATGATTTGATAGTGGAAAAGATAAGAGGAAGGTAACCCTTAGGACTCACTTCCTACTAGAGGACGAGTATCCAAATGGATTAGACTGAGGGATGACAGCCAAAGACAGTCCCTTTATATACTACAAGGGTATGCACATGGACCAAGTGATGTCATAGATAAGGTGTGAAAAGGAAGCACACCTCATGTCCATCAAATGGAAGAGAAGAGATGGAGATTAAAAGAACAGAAGGGAA
>JBBPJS010001224.1:0-11656 GCA_038088835.1 Singerocomus rubriflavus
CTTCCAACATGTCTTTATCTGTTACAGAAAACCAGTCCTCACCATCTCTTTCTTCATCATCCTCAGATTCTGTTGGTAACAAACCTGAAACAGATTTGTTGTTGCTCAACTCATTGATGACTTCAAATACTCCATCATTCAAATCCAAATCAGCTACAGCAGCATTTACAGTGGTGCTGCTTTTAGTAGATTTCTTCTCACTCTGGTTTTCTTTTCTGTGGAAAACAGCAAGGTGCTCCATTGAGTTGCATACCCAGCACTTTGGTGGCTTCTTCTTGCCTTTGTGGGCTCCATTCTCACACTTTCCTTTGCCTTGCCCTTTCGAAGCTGACAATGATCCGATGGCCATAGCTTCATCGCAATTTTTGTTCTTATCAGTGCATAATGAGTGCTTCACCTTTTGATGCTCTGCCTCCTCAATAATCACTGATATAAGCATATCAGAGTCTAGCATCTTGGATGAAGAGAATAATTGAGTAGCAGTGAGCTGACTCGATATGAAGTTAGCAAGTGAGTTAGGAAGAGACTTGATAATGGTTGACTGGTAGTCCTTTTTATCGATGTTCACTCCAATAGATGCCAGTTTCTTGCATTTGGTCTAAAGACTGTCCAAGAACTGACAGATTTTGCTGCCCCTCTGAAACTTGGACTTGAGGAATTGTGTATGCAGGTCCATCTGTATGTATGTGCCTTTTTCTGTGTACTCCTTTACTATTTCTTTCCACATATTGACAACACTTGTATACTTCTGGATATGCAAGGCAGTCAAGTCAGATATTCACTGAAAAAGCAAATAGAGTGCCATTTCTTCGTTCTTTTGCCATTTATCAATTTTAGCTTGTTGCATTGTCATAATAGTGGTAGAGTATGTAGGACACACAGCTATGCTATTGAAGTGGCCCCAGAATTCCTTGGCCTGCATCATGATCCTGAAATGAAAAAGGAAAATCACCCAGTTGGTTTCTTTCACTTCAAGCTTTGAAACAATGCTTGGGAGGGTTTTATTGGTGGTAGTATAATAAGGTATGATGTTGATCAATTAGCACAAGAGAGCAGGGCTCATAATCTGTAGAAATTTGGTCTTGATCAAGGTAATGCAAAGTGCACAACTATTGAGAGATAAACTCAGTTGTTGCACAGTATAACAGACTTATATATTCACCTATCGAGAGATAAACTATGTACGAGTTAGCTCAAGATGTAATAAAGTAGACTGTATGTAACTCACCTCAGTCATTGCATGGTGTAATGGACTGAGGTGCTTGAATGCAAAACACATGTCTTATATATGAAGTAGAAACAATACTAGCTAAAAGGAAATATAAGTGTTACAAATTGTGTACAATACTTGATACAATGACTGCTATGCTTGCATGCACGAGTACTCAATCATGACTTTCCCTGATCACATGACCTCCCTTGTTCCCTTCACATTGTCACATCTTCACCCTGTCATGTCTTCACATTTCCTATCCTCTTCCTTTACATCTCACGAATTACTGATTACTCTTCCATTCCAATTACCTCACCTTCCTCATCTCTGTCATTCCCTTTGATTGGTATGATCTTCTCACAAACCCTGCAAAACCCTTGATGGGATCTCTGCCATGATCATTCCCTTGATCTTTCACATCTTGTGATCGATCTCCCATCTTAGATTAGACCCTGCATCTCATATCCACTTCTTCCATTTTGATATATGAGATGCCTAACCTTTTACTCATGGACTATACCCTTTACCCTATCATCCTATAGCATTAATCCCTTATACTCTAGACCCCTAGTCACAGCTTGGTCTGTGCACACTCTTGTACTGTATATATAGTGGGGTTATGAATACAGGCTGTTTCCTCAGCCTAATCCACTTGTTACCTTGCATCCTACCCTGCCTACCAAGGTGGCCTAGTGACTAAGTACAAGTAAAGGATGTTATTTGCCTAGCCCTCTTTATTGAGTTCTAGAAGTGAGACGTCTGAAGATAAAGCCACTCCTCCCCTTCTTTCTATTCTTCCATCATCAGTCCCTCACAGTACTGAACCACCAACTTAGGCTAGTGAGCCAACTCATATCTCGGCTAGTTCAGAACCCAGAACCAATGCAAGTATGGAACCCATTTGTTGTATCAAGCACCACAAGAAAATATTAAAGATCATGTGACCAGGACCTTATCATAACATTCCATGATGTTATACCTGTGGACTAGAGAAGCTCTCACTGCTGATAGTCCTTATCATATTAAGAGAACAGATCCAGTAACTTAAGCCACAAGTAGCATCGCATTTCTCATTGGAACACAGTTGGGGTTATCATACATACCCACTGTCTATGGTGACACCATCTTTGTTCTCAAGAATGACAACCTGGTTAATAGTCATGTGATTACCCAAGTACCCGAATCCTCGCCCCATGGTACAAACATGATTATGCCTTTCCCATTAGGAGTTAGGTATTAGGAGGAAGACAGAGCATTGTTGCAAGAATATGATTGCTATCAAGGACTTGCAAGAGTAGTCCTGAAATTCCTGGTTATAGAAGTTTCCCCTGATGCTCCACCCTTTCCTTTATCCGAAGACCTCTCGACTGTCCTAATCATTATTCCTTTATCTGACATCTATGGTTTAGCCCCATACCAAGATCTTTGGTTGTCTGCCGGGTTGGTTGGGTTGTTTGGCAGAGTAGTGTAACTCTTTGGTTCTGCAACAATAAGGAGCTTTCTGAGCTCCAGACACAGGAATGAGGAAAACTGTAAGTATGTGATAAAGGCTATAAAAGTGTCCATATGGTCCATAGATGTAAGAAATGATGGCACAATGAGCCATATGCACACCAGTGATTACTTGAGCCAGTTATGGTCTGGGCTGTGTGTGCACTTGTTATTTCAACATTGTGACCATCATGACTCTCAATGGTGGTTGATACTAGATGATTTTCTGACCCTATTGGAAAATCTAGAGTTCACTAGACAAAATTGTATTTTCACCTAACACAAGACAATGCACTACTGCTGGGTAATTTATATTACAAAGTATTGCCATGTAAGGGATTACCAACATAATCTAGGTGGTTTCATTGCCATATGGTTTCTGACCAAAATGCATTATAATGTTATTGTTGTGAAACTGAAAAGTTCTGTCTATCCAATCACAAACCTAACCAACCTAGCAGACAACCAGGGAATGATATGATGAGTTCTAGAGATAATGTCCAGAAGTAAGGAGTGCTGGATAGCAGAAATGGGGGAATGGATAAAGAAGAGGATTGAGTCAAACTATCTTCATAAGGAACACTAGGACTACTCTTGCAAGTTCTTGATAACCATGGTACTTTTGCAACCAGATTCTGTCTTCCTTCTAATACTAATATCCTATGGTACTAGCATAATTGTGTTCAGCTCTTGGGGTGAGGGTTTCAAGCCTTGGGTATTGCATGACTATTCTCCAGGTTGTCATCCTTGAAAGTGAAAACAGTGCCACCATAAATACATGGGTATATGTGATAATCCCAACATATGTTCCAATAAGAGATGCAGTGCTACTTGTGGCTTAAATATCTATAACATCCTATAACTAATATGATAAGATCCACACAGCAATGAGGGCCTCTTGGAATTGCAGGTATAACATTAGTAACCATTATGGTAAAGAGTTATGTTATGTGATCTTTGATAGTTGGTATGAGTTCTTGATACAATAAATGTCTTCTGTTCTTCTAGATACTGGGTTTTGTACTAGTGCTTGAATGAGCTTGCTGACTGGCCATAACGTTGGCAGTTTGGTACTGTTAGAATTGATGAACAATGGAATGATGAAGGAGAGGAGTGAAGGGTAAGCTTTATCTCCAAATGTCTCACTTCTAGGGCTCAATAAAGAGGGCTAAGTGAATAACATCCTTTACTTGACTGTTGTCACTAGGCTACCTTAGTAGGCAGGGTAGGATGCAAGGAAACAAGTGGATTAGGCTGGGGGAACAGCCTGTACTCATAACCCCTTATATATGTTACAGGAATCATGCACAGACCAAGCTGTGATGAGGGTCTAGGGTATATGCTACTAATGCTACTGGCTATAGAGTAAAGGGTAATGTCCATAAGGTAAAGGTTAGGCAACTCATCTAATAGAATGGAAGAAGTGGAGATGAGGTTGCAGGGTTTAATGTAAATGGAAGATCAATCACAAGATGTGACTGATTAAGGGGAGGATTGTGGCAGAGATCCCATCAAGGGTTCTGCAGGGTTCATGAAAAGATCATACCAACCAAATGGTAAAGGTGGAGATGAAGAAGGGAAGAAGATTAAGATATGAGATTGATTGGTGAGGTCATGACAATGTGAAGGAAGAGAAAGTGATGATGTGAAGATGTGACAAGGTGAAAGCATGAAGGTGTGAAGGGAATAAGGGAGGTCACATGATCAGAGAAAGGTTATAAGAAGTACTCGTGCATGCATGCAAGCAATCATTGTACTAAGTATTGTACACAATTCATAACAGTTATGCAAATCAAGTATTATGTGGTGACTTTCATTTTAAGTTTACATATAGTTGTGCTTGTATATTAATTGTCATTCCATTATAATTTGCAGCTGTTTACTTTTTCACTTTTTCATTATAATTCATATATAATTGTGATTAAGAATTAAATGTGGGAAATAGCACTTGATTAAGAAGTGTGCACAACTGATAGGGACAAACTCAGTCATATGCTTGACAACAAACTATATCATATTCACCTAGTAGGAACAACTATGTATGAGTTAGTTACAAGTATGTAGAAACATCTGATAATGAATATCTCACCTTAGTCATATGCTCAACAACAGATTAAGATGCTTTAAGTGTAAAAAGCCAGTTATATATGAAAAAAAAAAGAATAATAGCTAAAGAGGATATTAGGAGCTGGTAGAGCTCTGAATATGTGAGACATAGCAATCAGAAAAAATGTAAATATGCAATAAAAGCAGTGAAAAAGTCCATATAATGTGTGATATGTAAGCAATAGTGGTGTGTGTTGCATCATCTGACATCATTCTTGTAAATGACAAGAGAAAAAAGCATAATGTTATGCTTGGCCTAGGTGAGGATGAGCATAGCCCTTAAAGAATCTAAGTACAATAGACAAGAGTTTGATGCATACCAAGTTCCTTATACACTAGAGCAAAGGGGTGGAGGTTGCTGAGAGGTTCCTTGGAACTGGGGGACTTAGGAGGATCTTGGAAGCAATCAAGCAAACTATGTTGCTGTTGAAAACGGCAAGCAGATTGCAGCCATGAGAATGTTATGAACTTTGTACAAATCTTGCACTATGACTGTGTGCTTGCACACAAAAGTGCCATGATTATTCAATTCCTGATCACATGACTATTATAACATTGTACATTTCCTTTGCACTTTTCTTTCTTTTCATTATCTTATCTTATATCTTTTCATCTTATCTTATCTTATCTTCATCACATGACTGATCACATAATCAGGCCTAGACCAATGATATCATGCCTGCAGGCTGCCTCATGGGTATAGCCTCTTTAATTACTGTTCTATTAAGGAAGCCTTCTTTTTATTTCTATGCTTTTTTCCTTCTCTTTCATTCTGATGCCTCATGCTTGCATTGAGGATTTAATCTCTGCTTCTTCCTTCTATTTTTGTTATCTTCTTATCTATGACATCAGCTGGTCTGTGCATGATTCTCTATAGTATAAATATGGGGTGTATTTGACTAATCCCTTTTAGTCTAATCCACTTGATTATTCACCTCCTAGCAGGTTGAGACCTTAAGAATACTACTCCCCTCTACTCATCATATCTTCCCTCATCACTTTGTATCTGTGTGGTTTTTGTGGCAAAACCCTGCACAGTATCTGCATTGCCTCAAGTTCTTGTTTTTGTAAAGATAGAAGTATAGTGTTTTCCTAGAAAGTGCAACAGTGACCACACCATCCCTTCACATCAATCACACCCCTGACCCTTCATGTGTATCACATCTTCACACTCTTCACACTCTTTATAAATTACCCTAATCAACTTTCATTTCTGATTATTTCACCTTCCTCATTTTCATTGTTTCCTCTGATTAGTATGATCATTAATTGAGATTGCATCTCGATTATGACCCTGCAAGATCCTAAATGGATCTTTGCCATGATCTCCATTCCTGATCATCACATCTTGTGATTGATCATTCCCTCTACTCTACCTTTTGCATCTTATCTCTGTTTTGTTCCATTTTTCAGAAGAAATGCCTAATGTTTCCCTCATGGACTTTACCCTTTCATATAGTATAGCCGATAGCATTAATCATGTATACCCTAGATCCTAGTGTATAGCATGGTCTGTGCACTATCTTGTAATATATATAAGGGGTTATGAGTACAGGCTGTTCCCTCAGCCTAATCCACTTGTTACCTCTCCTATCCTGCTCTTAGTGGTGGCCTAGTGAAGTTAAGACTAAGTAAAGGACAGCTATTTGCCTACCAGCTCTTCATTGAGTCCCTAGAAGTGAGGCACATCTGAAGATAAAGCTAACCTCCCTCTCTTCTACTATCATACCATTATATCATCCTCATATCACTAAACTGCCAATGTCAGGCCAGCAAGCCAACTTGTACCTTGTTCAGTCAGAACCCAGTACTGGAAGTACAGAACCCATTCATTGTATCAAGAACCAAATCAAAAACTATCAAAGATCATGTGGTGTAGTTCTTCATTGTTCAGGCTACTAATGTTATACCTGTGACCACAAGAGGCTACCATTGCTGTGATAGTCTTATCATATTTGTTCACAGATATGTTAATTTAAGCCACTAGTGACACAGCAGTTCTAGTTGGAACATCCTGTGGGTTATTAGATATACTCAGAATCTATGGTGGCACTGTTTTTGCTTTTAAGGTTGACAACCTGGAGAACAGTTATGTGATTACTCAAAGCTCAAAACCCTCACCTCAAAAGCTGAACACAATTATGCTACACATGTTAGGTTGTAGTGTTAGGAGAAAGACAGGAACTAGTTGCAAGAGTACTATGTTCATCAAGGACTTGCAAGAGTAGTCCTGGAGATCTCATATTAGAAAGTCCCCTCACTGTTATAATATCATACATTTTCTTTGAACTTTTCTTTCTTTTCATCTTATCTTATCTCTTGATCTTTTATCTTATCTTCATCACATAACTAGGTCAGGTCACAGGTCACATAACTGATCACATGAGCAGGTCTAGACTGATGATGTCATGACTGCAGGCTGCCTCATGGGCATAGCCTTATTAATTTCTGTTTTATGAAAGAAGCCTTCTTTTCATTTCTATTGCTTCTTTCCTTCTCTTCCATTCTGATGCCTCATGCTTGCATTGAGGATTTAATCTCTGCTTCTTCTTTCTATTTTTGCTATTATTTTATCTATGACATCAGCTGGTCTGTGTGCAATCTTTTATAGTATAAATACAGGGTGTATTTAACTGATTCCTCTTAGTCTAATCCACTTGGTTATTCACCTTCTAGTAGGTTGAGACCTTAAGGATACTACTCCTCCATTTATCCTCTACCATTCTCTCTCTGTGCCTATGTGGTTTTTGTGGCAAGACTTTGCACAGTGTCTGTGAAATAGCAAGTCTCTGTGATTGTCCTTTCAAAAGTATAGTGTTTCACTAGGTGGTTCAACACTTGGATTGGACTATTAATGTGCCTGGTCTTGTGGGATAGTGTCCACTACTCCCTCTCTACAATATCTGCCTTGCAGCTGCTCCATTGATCCCAATAACCATTCACTGATTAAGGATAATGTTGAGCTTGGCTTGTACACACAGTATCCTCTCTTGAATGAAGAACATGCTGGTACCTTTATAGTAGCCAGCTCATATGCAAATCTACCTGCCTGTAACCCCCAGATTTGAGGCCTTCATTGAATTCTTTCATATGACCCCTCACCTGTACCCTTCAATCTTTATAACTACCTTGACTATGAGAACCAAGTTGACACTGCAGATCTAGCTCAGATCCATCAGTACACTTTATCAGAGCCTGCAATAACTAATGATTGGATTGATTGGTGCTTAAGCAAGCATTTCAATCCTGTCGTTAACAAGTATTTCACTCATTGTGAGGAAGAGCAGTTGGGGCATACTAATAAGAAATTAGAAAGAGCAGAGGAAAAGGTAAAGGCATTGAAAAAGAAGAAGAAAGACCACAAGGAGAAAATAGCTTTACTAGGAGCTAAACATCATTTCAATCTTCATTCTTGTTATTATGCTTTATGGTCTCTAGGCCCAGTAGCTTAGAAACTTTTTCAATATACACTTTGATCTCTTTGCCTTTTTGTTATGAACTTTCCTTGAAACTTGTACGATTCTTTCTTTTCTTCTTATCTTATCTTATCTTCCAGGCATCACATGATTAGGTCACATGACTTGTTACCTGATTGATCACATGATCAGTCTAGACCTATGATGTCATCAATGATGTCATGCCTGCAGGCAACCTCATATTGAGATTCAGGCTCTTATCTTTTCATTTCTGTCTTATAAGAGACTTCTTTTTATTTTCGCTTACTTCTCTTCCATTCTTTTAATCTCCATCTCTTCTCTTCCATTTGATGGACATAAGGTGTGCTTTCTTTTCACACCTTATCTATGACATTATTTGGTCCATGCACATATGCTTGTAGTATATAAAGGGACTGTCTTTGGCTATCGTCCCTCAGCCTAATCCATTTGGTTACTCATCCTAGCTTAGGAAGTGAGGCCTAGGGATTACCCTCTATCCTACTTTTCTCTATCGAACCATCGTACACAAGAATCCAGACCACTCAAGGGATATAGTCATCAGTATAGTTTCATTGTTATAACACTTTTTTTGTGAGACACCAGATTCAGATGATGATTCTGTTGAGCAATCAGAGAAACACTATACAACCCTGCCTATCTTCCATCACCATAACCCATTGGGTGATCTGGCATCATCAATAGAATCCTTGAGAACATCCAAAGGAAAAAATGCTGAACAGCTGAGAGGGGAATTAGAGTGTGAGGAAAGGGTGATCATATAACACCTTGATGAACTCTTGCATTGTCAGTATCACCAAGCACTATTGCAGCTGGTGCACATCCTCCTAATACCATATCCTATGAGTATGGCATAATCATGGTTGAGCCATGGGACAAGGAGTCAGGCTCTTGAGTAATTGCATTGCTATCTTCAGGTTACAACCCTTGAAAGCTGGTCAGGGGTGCCATCCCATCCTGGGGTCTTCACACAGTTACCTGACAGGATTATCTCCAAGCCTGCAGGCAAGGAGAAACATCTATAAATACTCTTGTCAATATAATAAGATTGACTGGCAGCATATGCCTATGTCTTCTGCAGGTATAACATCCATAGAGCATTGTGATAACATCTTGCATCATGTGGATTTACTACATTGGGTTAGTGCCCTCACCAAGATGGGTGATACTTCACAAAGAATGTGGCTTCAAGGTGTCTTGACTGTGACTTGTCTTGACCATGTCTTGAGCTGACATGACCACACAGAATAAGAATAAGGAAGAGAAGGATAAGTGAGACCACATTTGAGCAATGCCTCACTCCTAGGCAGTCCAAAGACCAGGTAGGCAAATAGCTACACTTTTACTTGTTATAGCTTGAACATCATCAGGCCACCTTTGCAGGCAGAGTAAGAGAGGTAAACAAGTGGATTTGGCTGGGGAGACACCAGCTCTTGCACAACCCCTTATATACAGTACAGGAGGATGCACAGACCAAGCTGTGACTTACTATCTAGAGTATACACTATTAGTGCTATTGGATGATAAGATAGAAGGGAATAGTCCATGAGGTAAAGGTTAGGCAGTTCATCTATCAGAATGGAAAAAGTGGAGATGAACCTGCAGTGTTTAATGTAAGGGGAAGATTGATCACAAGATGTGAAAGATCTGGAAGGGTGATTGTGGCAGAGATCATCAAGATTCTGCAGGGTTGTGATTGAGATTGATATCTCAATAGGAGATTGTACTAATTGAATGGTAAGGGTGAATATGAAGAAGGCATGGAAGCCTTGAGGATGTGAGCGGATCTATAGATGATTGGTGAGGGGTTATGAAGGTCATGAGAGAGAGGAAGAAGGGTTTAGGATGTGGAGCACATGATGGGAAGGTGACAATGTAAAGGAGGGATGAGAAGATCACATGACCAGGAAAGGTCATAAGAAATAGAATATCATACCCATGTGCTAACACAGAGTACACAGGGTGTAGTCATGCACAACCTTGCTAACACAAAGTACAAGGTGTGGAATGATGTCATAACAGATTCTAACTCTCCAGTAAATACTCTGCATTACTCACCCCCAGTGTCTCCCACTCCTACAGCACCACCTAACATGTCAACCAACCAACAACTAGCTGATATCCTCAACCACCTCATTTAGCTTATATTGAACATCAATTCTCAGTCACATCAAAAGGATGTGACAAAAAAAATTGCTGACTCAGGAAACTGGAATGGTAAATGAGAAACATTACATCTCTGACTGACTAAGATTTAAGTTTGGCAAGACATTCAACAGTGGGGTTCAGATAAGCTCTGCTGCATAGCTGTTCTATCTAGATTTGAAGGAGGCAATGCTTTTCTATTTGCATGACTCAAAATTGAAGACTGCATGAAAGAAGAAAAAGAATGGTTACTAGATGCACAAGGCAACCTCACTGCAAATTGTAAAGGTGATGCTGCATGGCCTGACTGGGATGCACTCAAGGCAAAAATTGCATGATACTTCCATATCAATTCTCTAGCTCATGAATCCTTAACCTGTTATGAATTTGTGTATAATACTTCATGACTACAGTACTGTTGTGAACCCTACTTGTGAGCAACAGCCTACCAGCCATAATACTTTCCATAACCCATCAGGCAACCTGGCATCTTCTATGAGTTCTTGGATGTGTGCTCATGACGCTCAGTAATAAAGAGTGCTGGACAGTGGGGGGAATCTTGGATAAAGAAAGAGGGTGATCATTCTACTCCTTAGGGAACTATTGCATCCCTAGTATGACACAGGACTATTGCACCTGGTCCGCATTCTCCTAATACTAACTCCTATGAGATTAGCATAATTGTGGTTGGCTTTTGGGGCAAGAAGTCCAAACCTTGGGTAATTGTGTGACTATTACCAGGTTGTTATTCTTGATAGCTGTTCTGGGGTGCCACCCTACTAGGGTGTCCAACTAACAATACCACTGGTCTTCCCAGGCTCAACAGCAAGGGGTTAACTATAAATACTAATCCATTAATATAATAAGGGTAACCAGCAGTGTATGCCTATTGTTGCGGAACCGAAAGAGTTACGCTACTCTGCCAACAACAACCCAACCAACCTGGCGGATGACCAGAGATCTCGGTATAGGGACTAACCATAGGTGTCAGAATAAGGGAAGGGACTAGGACAGTCGATAGGTCTGCAGATGAAGGTGAGGACCGCGTGTCAGGGGATCTTCTGTATCGTGAACTCCAGGACTACTCTTGCAAGTCCTTGATAGCAATCGTACTCTTGCAACGATGCTCTGTCTTCCTCCTAATACCTAACTCCTAACGGGAAAGGCATAATTGTGTTCGTACCATGGGGCGAGGATTCAGGTACTCAGGTAATCGCATGACTATTAACCAGGTTGTCATCCTTAA
>JBBPJS010001225.1:0-11649 GCA_038088835.1 Singerocomus rubriflavus
GAGGCCGCAGACCATAGATATCTCCGAAGCAGTAGGGACGACACGGAACAGGATAGCCTGTAGTACGAATGTGATGCCCCTGTTGACTCTATGAGGGAAAAGGCGATTGTAGACATGGGCAAATCATACTTTGTTCCGCGATCGATGGCACGAGTAAGACCACCTGTTTGTCGGGAGAGGTGGAACTTGAGATTGAGGTTGAGCAAGTGTTCAAAGGTCTCGCGAGAGACCTTGCGTATGGCACGCTGACCAATGTTGGCGAACACTGCGTTCAACAATTCACCGAATACAGTTGCGCCGATGCGCGCTGCTCCGTCTGAGGAGATGGTGAGATGAGCTCTGTGCGAAACGTGTGTACGCACAACCGAGGATGAGGGAGCCCGCAACGACCCAGACGGTGGAAGCCGATGTGACGTCGAGATTGAGTGCGTCAATGACATCCTTGAATAACTGTGGGACCTGTACGTTGAGGACCTTTCCACTGATGAGGAGGGCAAATCCGAGGACGACGCGAAGGCGGGTATTCCAGTCGTGCTTTGGCCAGACGTTGCCAATGAGCCTACGGACGGCCATCCAGTCCTTGCGCCGCTGTTCCTTGGCTGTCACGTGTTCATGCTGGTCGAGGAGGCGAGCAGAGGTGGAGAAACGGGGCGTTGGTGGGAAGCAGGCGCGGAGACGGAGGTGGTGGAGGCAGAGCAGGGACTGCCTTGGGCGTGGCGAGAGCGCCGCCCTCGAGAGCCCAGCCCGACGGCAGACGCTCACCAGCATGGAGTGTGGTCAAGTGGAGGAAGTGGTGATTGGCATGTGTACGGATACAGTTGACTCTGAGCACGAACAAGCAAACACACTAAGAGGGACGATGGTGTCAGCTACAAACATGTAGTAGTAGTACAGCAATGTGATACAGCCCACAATGCCAGCGAGAGAAAAATGGACATGAGATCGAAACAGAAGAAAAAATCCACATATCTCAACGAGCGTGTGTTTGGTCCCCACAGCTGCAGTTCGCCACCGGGCCAGAACGGCTGTCTGTTCATGCCCATGCGTTGTGGCCCCACCACCGCTTATCTGCCCCCTTGACAGTCCATTCCGAGATGCTGTCCGTCGTGGCAACATAGATCATTCTACCAAGGGGATCGAAACACGTTCCCGCAATATCTAGGTCTGGGTTTTGTGTCTGCTCTGCCACAAAATTGGCGCGCGCGCTTGTCCGGCGGCTGGCGTGAGGCGAATGGCGGCTATTCGAAAATCGCGCATGGGCAGTGCTGCGTGACGGCGACTGTGACGTCTGTGGTGGAAGATGGACGGAGGGGGGCGGAGAAGACGAGCGGGAGGGTGCACGCGAAATACAATCCGTTTCCGGTTCGTCAACGTCCATGCTGTCCACGTCTGGCCCTACATCACCATCAACGTCATTGTTGCCATACGTGTGTGGGCTGGCAGTGCTTCGCTGTGCAGGCTGTGGATAGATATCCGTTCTGTGTGCCAGATATGCTCGCACTGCTCGACGAGAAAATGCTTCTCGAATGTTTTCTTGGACCGCACTGTCCCCGTGAGGAGGTAAACCAACAACGTCCACATAGCCATACTCCTCGCTGTCCTCGACATCGCGCCGTCGCAGGATGCGGTGTGAAGGTCTCCGCGTGGCCAAGGGTCCACTGTTGGGGATTGAGTTGGCATGAAAACTTTCTTCCATTGTGCGAACTGTACGCAATGACTGCGCAATTGGCCTCATAGGTGCTGGTGGTGTGGCAGAGGGGTGGGTCGCATCAGAGGCGGACAAAGGACAGGGCGACGTCAGTCGCATCACCTCTCGTCCTATGACGTTGGGTATGCGAATGATGTCTTCTGTTTCAAAAGTGCGTGCATCGATCACATGAAGGAGGTTCGTGTGCTGAGAAAAATGTAAGCAAAACCGCGTGTGTCAACCACCGTGGCGAGTCTGACCTCTGTGAATGTCATAATCTCATGTCCACGACGACCATGTGTACCACCAGCACCAAATTTGACACTCCGGACACCCCAGCCTGGGGCTTTCGAGTTACCTCTCGTCCAGTCCCACGGGTCATCGCTGAGCATGCTGCCTTCTTCGCCATTCCCAAGGCGTCCAACCGGCAACCTTGTTTTGTCTGTTGGAATAACTTTCATTGGTCTCGTGCTTCGCACGTCCCAGACAGCGACAACGCCCTCCTGGGAAGCAACCGCAAACTTCATGCCATCGTGTGAGAATGCGGTAGAGAAGGATGCAGAAAGCGAGGCCGAGTAGATTCTCGTGTCGGGAGGTGGAACGTTGAGAGTGACAATAGGAGCGAATGTAGTGTAAGGGCCACCTGTGAGATGGTGAAGGTAGATTCGTGGTGAGTCACCGACAGAAAGGAGCGTTCTCCCATCTGGGGATATCGAGGCTAGAGGATAAAGTACGAGATCAGTGCAAAGAACGAAAAGGAGGATACAAGACGCGCACAATGATTGATGGGCTCTTCGAACTTCAAATTACCGGATTGCCGGAGATCTTTTGGAGAAGATTCGCCGCGAACAGCAATGTCGTAGAAGCGTACCGTGCAATCGTTGTTACTGACAACAAGACGGGGTTCCACGCTGCTTTCCACGGACCTCGTCAAGCTCAAAGAGCTCAGCAAGACGGAGTTGTTGATCGAACCATGGAGCTTTCTGTAGTATTGCCAGATCGCATTGTTACAACGTAGTCGAGGAGACGGATCTTCCCTCCTTTGGGATCGTGAAGAGGACTGATGGAGAGAAAGATGGATTTCTGCCTCCTGACCACCGGCAGCGAGGAGGGTCGTGTCTGAATCAGGGAGCTGAATGGAGGCGAGAGTATTTGGATTAAAAGAGAGGTCTGCGATGCTCCGGACAGCCTAGTACGTGCGAGCAGGGTGTGAGCACCTGGGTATAGGGAAGGTGGACGATACACACGATGTCAGGAGCATAGAGATCATGTTCTACAATGGAGTATCCTTGCACGTAATTAACTAGACCTGGTTCCCGAGGACAAATGATGAGATCGCGTAGCTGGCTGGACAAACAGAGGCGAAGGTGTCAGCGAGCACGTTTATAGGAGGGAATTCGAAGTAGACGTACACATGACCGATGGTTACGTCTGCATGTGCGATGTTCGTCGGGGTCGTCGATACCAGCAACGAGGAATGACGAGTCATGGGAAGCCCGGTCGACCTGTCGGTGGTGTATGTTGAGCAGCATCCCGCGACGACAATGGACCCTCGGCCCGTCATTTACCCACGTGAGTGCACGTGATTCGAACGAGTTCAGTCACTGCCGTGGCTCGTTTTCAACGCCAACTACGACGATGAGCACTGACGAGCCCACTCAAGCTGTCACGTCGGTCAAGACAAAGCCTACGAAAAAGTTAAAGCCAGCCAGAAAACAAGTCAAACCTGGCGACGTCGAAAAGAAAGAGACCGTACAGACCGGCAAGGAATATAGTCCGTCCTTGGAGCCCCCTGCGTTCATATCGTCACTCACAAAACACAATAGATATTTGGTACAACAAGTGGGCCGGTGGAGATCGCGAAGACAATTACTCAAAGTAAGTGTCGCTGCCAGGTATGCCACAGTGGGGACTAACAATGCCTCAGCAAAGTAAAGTCACAAACGCGGTGTAACATCAAGAGAGACAATGGCCTGACTCGCGCCAATCAAACTGGGATGAAATATTGTTGTCTCTTTTTTGCACGCGGCTGCTGTCCTTATGGCTGGGAATGCAACTATCTCCATGTCCTTCCTGATCCGAACAACGCGCTACCTGACAGCTCGAAAGACTGCTTTGCCAGAGACAAATTTGCTGATTATCGAGATGACATGGGTGGTGTGGGTAGTTTCAACCGTCAAAATCGCACATTATACGTGGGTCGAATCAAGGAGACTGGGCCGGGACCTGAGACAGAGGAGATCGTCAACCGTCACTTTAGGGAATGGGGAGAAGTCGAGCGAAGTAGGTCTATCATTGGAATGAGATGGGATGGGACACTGATATCTACTAGTTCGTGTTTTGCAGTATCGAAGTGTGGCTTTTGTGACCTACGTATCGGAGCTCAGCGCCCAATTTGCCAAGGAGGCGATGGCGTGCCAATCACTGGACAATGACGAGATCCTCAATGTCCGATGGGCCACCGAAGATCCTAACCCGGTTCAAAAGGTGGCTGAGAAGCGCCGTTTGGAGGAACAAGGACAAGAGGCCATCAAGGCTCGTATGGATCCGCGTATCGTCGAAGCGATGCGGGCAGTGCGAGCTCTGGAGGACGGTGACGTACTGGATGCCGAGGGAGAGGTGCTGGATCCAGAGGACCATGACTCTGAGGCTATTGGTTCCCATGACCTGAAACGACGCAAGGTGGAAGAGTCGTCATACGCAACCCTGAACGAGGAGTTGCCCAAGCCCATGAGATTACTCAATGCTGATGCACTCGAGGGACTGAGGTATTTTGCGGAGATACGAGACCGGAATGGACTTGGACAGGCCCAAAAAAATGCATCACTAGTCAGGCCATCAGCTGGGGGGCTTGGCCTGGCAGGTTATGGAAGCGATGGCGATGACTGAGTATGTGTCCTTTTGCTCGATTACGTCACGAATAGGACGAGTGATCACTTGTTTTGTTTACATCGCAGGGTGTTTTATATTCATGTTGGGATGATGATGATGATGGTCAGAACCCACGGCGGAGGTGAGGAGGCGAGGAGGGCCTTGCATTGGAGAGGTGGCGCGTACCTTGGCGTGGCAGGCTGCCAACCCGGCCTCGTGGAATTTCATAGGGTCACAGCCACGCCTGCCAACGTTCTCACCCATACACACCCCCCCGGACGGGCATAGCGTCGTGGTTGGAAATGGGTGATTACACGAGACATTGCCAGTACACGTTGTAAATGACCTCGCAACTACGACGGTGGTGTCCGTTGCCGACATGAAGGCGAGATGATGACTGGCTCTTCCGCACCAAAGAGGCAGGTGATGCACGGACGTACAAGATACGGAGCGCCCAGCGCCCTTGGTCGTCGGACTCAGGCCACGCTGGGACCCACGCGTGGGCGAGCCTGTCGGCACGACGAAGCTCTCTGGTGGTGCTGGCCGGGTCAAGTGATTGGTAGCGATGGCAAGGTCACGTGAGTGGAGCAGTGCGTGTCGTTCTGGAAAGAAACACAGCCCATTCGAAGCTCGACTCTGCTCTGCCCTTTCCTCCTACCTTTCTTTTTTTTTTCTTTTTCTTTTTTTCTGTTTGCTTCTCCCTGGAAGAAGGGGCTATGCTCTGATTTCGATTCAGAACTCGTCTCCCGTTCCCTTCCGACATGGCCACACAAACCAAGCGTCATGTTGGCCCCCACATTTCGCCATCTTCGTCACTCCGACGGACCTTTTTCCCCCTCCTTCCTCCCCAATCCACCAGCGTGTGACCCGCCTCGTTGGTCCCTCGCTTTCCTTTGGGCGTCATCCATGCCGCAGTACACATTTTTAGGTTTTATATGGCCGCCCACCCAACCTTGACGCTTGCCACGTTCACCCTTCATTGGGAAGCGTGGGCGCCCCCCTATATAATCTCCTCTTGATCTTCCGCCCTCCCAACGCGTCACGAAACCCCTCATATTCCTCTCCCCCACACTTGCCTCAGACATGAACAACCTCCCTTCCTCCTCTTCGCCGTCCGTCCCATTCATCCGCATCCTCACTGCGGACGACCCTTCTGCACTGTAATATACTTCCTGTGTTGATCCGTCACGTCAACTCACGACTCCCCTTAGTTTCAATGCCGACGAAACGTTTCCCCCAGACATTTACAATCTCTACAGTCTCGTCTCCGAGGACACTAGTTTATATCCCTGCTCTCAAGACTCGCAGTCGGAATGTAAGCTGCCGTCGATCTAGGTTCTAACGCCACACTCATACACCTTGTAGACCTCCCCCCGGACGCCCGGCGCCATTCATCAACTGAGCTAGAGGACATTTCAGAACTCTCCCATCTGAACACGACGAATCCAGCGTACCTGACGGGTCATGGCTTCTCCCTCCCGTACTCAATCATCCTACAAGAGTCTGGTGTTATCGCTCCAACTGATGGGAGACTTTCCCCGTCCGCTCTTGGGAGCCCCATTCCCTCACCCACCTCTTCATTCGAGAGCTCATTGTCTCCCTCGTCGCTTTATGACTCTCTTGCACTCTCAGACGGCGAAATACCCCACCCTGCTTCGCCAGCCATGTCTGATCGACCCTTTTTGTGGACATGCTCGTCGTCGCACCATCAGAGCAGTGACTCTTTATCGTCACACCTTTCCGTGGGGTCTTTCTCCAACGAATTTGCGCATCCAGGCTCGCTAGGTCCGCAGGTCGGCTCTCGGCGTTCCCGTCCAAGTTCATCCCCCTCTTCTCGCGTCGAACCTGTAGCCAGCAAAGCCATGCTTGAGGCCAATAGTCGACGTCGCCGTCACCCTGCCCAGCATGTGTGTCCGGACTGTGGTCAAACTTTTACTGCACTCTTCTCGCTGAGACGTGAGTTTTGTGTATTTTCCTTGGTGAATTTGGTCTCCATGATGCTATCTCTTAGGTCATGCGCAATCGCATACTGGCGAGCGCCCCTTTGCGTGTAGCATCCCTGGTTGCACGCAACGATTTTTCAACAGCAGTGATTGCAAACGTCACGAGAAGAGCAAGAAACGACACAAGGATCTATTGATGCTGTGATTGGCGTCCGTCTCGATCGATCGCCACGCACATAAACGGCCAATCGTTAGATGGTTCTTCGAAATGACGAACCTATCTCTACTGTATCTCAAGATTTATTTTTTTTCTTTTTTGATAACTCGACAGTCAGCACCACGGACGGGACGAAGCGGATACCCTTGACGATACCCCAGTATAACTACAGATGTCCTCTTGGAATATCTTTGTTTGCACTTTTTTCTCTCTTTTCTTCTTTGTCCTTGTCCCGGGCGAGTGCAATGAATTCACGCATTAGGCAAGAATCGAATATGAGTCAGTCGTGTCTGCGGCCGAGTCCGAGTCATTCTGCCCGGCATACTGCGGTTGCTCTCAGTGTGGCGATGTCAGAACATCCAGTCGGGAGGCAAGATCTCATTTCCCCCCAATTCGAAAGAATAGCGGATAAACTCGAACTCCGAGATATACAGATAGCGGGATAGATGAACACCGCGACCATATCAGAGTAAATTCCAGAACCAAGTCGGTCCATATTACTCAAGCGTAGATATCAGAAACAAGGTAGCCGGATGGCGAGCATTCGACGCTTGACAACCACGCCGACCACGTAGCCACGTAGCCTCCACGGCCGTATGAGGGAGAGCGCATCGATGAAGTCAGACCCGGGGACTGGATCCAACGCGGTTCTCAGGACTCATCCAAGGCAATCGGCCTGGTCAAAACTGAACGGGAACAAGGGACTAGCAATCGGATCCACACGGGCGTGTCGCCCCACGCTTTTTTCCTTTGGAACCACGTATGTACCAAGTCCGTGGGCGGCGCACTCGGCTCGTTCCGCACGGATGCCATCGTCCGTTTTGATGCATGAAAACAATGGGCGCAGTCGACACGATAGGCATGACCAAAGCCCAAACTCCGAGGGCAATTCAACCCACGGGAGCTGCGTGCGTCGTGTCAAACAGCGGACCGTTGTTGGGGTGCATACCAGCCAGACAGTGGCGAGAGACGGTCATCACGGATATGAGAACCAGAAGGATGACATGGCGTGATTAGGCGCGTTGGAGCTCGAGACGCCAGAGAAGCGCGATGAGGCACACGGTGGTAGGCGATAATGCCACACAGCGACCCGGCTTTCCAGGGACCACAAAAGGGATGGCTGGTACCCCTCGTATATGGCCGCTTTGTGAGTGTTGCATAGCCAACGAAAAGGTCAAGTCGGCAGCGCATCGAGGGTGTTGATCAGAAAAGCGCAGGTCAAAGGGGATATAATGCGGATCACGGCCTCGGCAACAGCGCAAAAGAGCAGCCGACAGCCGTGAAGACTGTACAGCCATTTCGACAAAAGAAGTGGCATGGGACGGGCGATAAAAAATATTGTCCATCGCAGACGCGCTACGCACGCAAGGATCCGAACGACTCTAGATCCATCCCAGGTCGTCAATGTGATCATCAACTGTCACTCAGGCTTTTCAAGATACCGACAAGGCTCGGCAGTGCTGGAGCTTCGTGATCAGGAGCGCCCAGGGTTCTGGGTAGGGGGCCAGCGTGGACGTAACTGCGTGAGATCAGCTTGCAAAAAGGAAAAGAGTCCCCGGCTTTCAAAAAATACACTGTTCTTGAGAGTTGTAACTGTGGGACAGGGAAATCCAGATCGATAGCTCCGTTGACTGCCCAATCCCGCCTTGCCCAGCTAATTTATGTCACGGTACGGAGCTGGTCGACCACTTGGCCGCTTGGTCACTGCTGGTAGTCTGACTGGAGATGAGCCATGCTGCCAACTGTTTTGCTTACAGCGTTCGTGGGCCTGATAACCTCACCGTGATGCGTGTTCACATTGCCGATTTATCTATGCTTGGACTTGGAAGACATACTCATCCTCGATGTCAAACAACAGACGGCAAGTGCATGCCCCTAGAGCATCACAGGGCCCTGGCGTTACGAGACGATGTGCTACATCGTCATGCGGACAGTGCACTCCGACAATACCTGGATCTGCGTTCGTCTATTACCGAGACAATTGGACCTCTTTAATATCCGCCATGGATGGAACCCGCAGACAGACTACTGTCAGGTAAAAATAACGACTTTCCCACTCATAGAGGAGACCAACAGTGGGTGTTGTGGTTGTGACCTGAGTATCATTTCATTTTAACCCTCGCCCCCAAGCAGAGGAATAGTGTCTCGTCATTGCCAGACTAACACAAAGCCTCCAATACGGTATGTTGTAACCTTGAGAACTGATTTAGAGGGGTGACACGCTCTTTTAGATCGATAACTCTGTGACGTGTGTGGACTCGGCTGGACACGTCGTTGATCATGGTGACTATGTATGATCATGAGTCCTCAACGGCAATTAATCAAGACACAAATCAGAACAACAATTCAAACTGCGGTGCCGGAAGGCCGGCCAGATGTAGCGACGCCGTCGAGCGTCTTCCCCTCCCATCCAGTACCTCGTCTCTATTGCACGAGTGGTTGAAAATCACAATTGAATAGGTCCCTCCTTGGTTCCCAGGTGTGGGGTTGAAGTGTAGTACACTGACTTTTGCTTTTGTCAATGGCGCCTCTTCACCAAGTCGAGGGTTCCGCGCACATTTTGGCGGAGGTGGGTCTGTAACCATACTTCATTTACCGGCGCTTTCTGGGTGTTCGACATTTTGTTACTGTTGCGTCTCTATGGGCTGCGATCATGAACATGCTATCATCGTTTTGGACCAGCTTCAGCTTGGGACCCAGTAAAAGAATGAGTGACCGTGCCGACTGAGGAATTGACCATGTGAGCGCCCCTCTCGTTCGATATGTTCATTGTCTGAAAGCATTCCGACTACTCGGACACCTCAATTCCTCCTCGGGATTCCGTCCACCTTTCATAATTGCTGCAGGAATCGGCACGAACGAGCGTTCACACCACTTGGGTCAACAATATGGCGGTGAGCATGAATGGACGCATCGCCACACGATTACTTTTTCATGCAGGACCAGCACGTATACTAGCGTCACCACATATCTACTTTTGACACGTATGCACGCCAATACATCTAATTAAGGACTGAACAGAGTAAAAGCACCATTCAAATTCAACACTCTATGACACAAGGGTTGTGTACATGTCTTGATCCACAAATCATGGCCTTTTGTATCGTTCATCGCTCATAATTGAGTCATTCACACCAAGGTAACAGGAAACCAGCTTGCTATTTCACGGCGTTACAAACTACCACTATGGAGGTTCTGAGTAGACCATCCGCGTATCTCTCAACTCAGTGGTGGTGTGCGTCGTGGTGTTCAGGGCCATTGTAGTCAAGTTTATATACTAGAAAGATGTAAGCTATACAATGACACGGAAAACGATGAATCCTTACCAGAACCGCATTCGGGGCAACGACGGTTTTTATGCTGGTGAACAGTGAACCAATGAAGTTCATGCGAGTCTGCAGGTGAGCCGGTGCAACCAACAATACGCTGAGTGTCCTGCAGAAACAGATCAGAGATGAATTATTGGTGTGACAGAACTCAAGCTTACCAAAGAGTACACTTTAATAGGATCTTGGAGAGTGCCTACGCGACTCGAGTCGAGAGGTTGCAAATCAAAAGCATCATAACCCTCCATTTCACCCAATAACTGGAAACGTTCGAGACCGGTAGCCTGTTGTTCATCCGTCGGGATTTCACCCGTTTTTCCACCCGAACCGAAGAGCTGGGGAGGGGGAGCTCCCGAGCGGCGGGTAGCAGTGGTCGAGAGCGCACGGAATGCGGTGGAATTAGCTGGACGGGAAGCCCGAAGGACGGCTGGGCGAGCGGCGCGGAGGACGGTGTTGAGCATGTTGGACTGCGAACTGGGACGATGGTACAAACCGGGTTAGGTGTGACACACGTGACGGGAGTGACAAGCCTTAATATTTCTCCATGTTTAAATCCCTGATTTCTCTTTTCATGTACCAGCTTTTTTTCAGGTTGGACCATTGCGACACAGTATAATATTGCGTGGTTGACAGTTGGTAGTCTACGTAAGATGAGTCCCGAAGCGGCGCAGAGTGTAGTCTGTGTGGAAGCTAAGTGAGGTGGTTCAGTGCCCCACTCCTTCACCAGACATTCACTGCCAGCATGCCCAGACATGCTATTGCACATCTCTTTTGCTTCAAGGTTCTTCTCACACCTCCTGACCCAGCACCACAAGCAGCCACCATCCTCATGCTACTAGCAAATCCCCACCAGCAATGCTGCTTAGACTACACATTACCAGAACTCAAGGAAGCCTGGAAAGTCTTCACAAACCAGGAAAGCATGCCCAAACTGGCAGCCACAGCACTCACCAATCTATGGAACATCAACATCAATGTGGCCCATCAAGAATGGGATCAGCACCAAGCAAATAATGCAGTAGCACATTAGCACAATCAGAAAGAAGCAGCTGCTGCAGCTGAATAGTTATATTGTGAAAAAGAAGAGAAGCAAGCACAAATTTTGAAAAAAGAATGCAAAAAGTATTAAAAGATGTTTGCTCCCCCTGCAAACCACCCCCTGCCTTCTACCAACATTCTCCTTCCTTCTTTATGTATCCTAACATGCTTATGCAAAGGGAACTATGTTGCCCTCTACTTCTTCACCAACCAAGGCATCAAAGAAAATGAAGATGACCTATTAGATAGTGACAACAACTCCTATGCTTGGGTATAATCAGCCAAAGGGCCCTCTATCCTGCAGCCTGTGTTCAAAGTCAAGGTCAAGAAGTGCAAAGTAAAAGACAAACAACTCTTTTAGAAAGAGTTTGGTGAGGTGAACTTTTGAATGCTTCATATCATGGAGAAACTAGATTGGCCAATACATTGCATTGTGGTGTTGGAATGCCAAGCGTGTTGGAATAACAAGTGCGTGCACAGCCCAGACCACGACTGGCTCAACAGATCACTGGTGCGCACATAGACCGTCGCGTCATCATTCCTCCTATATATATAGACCGTATGGAC
>JBBPJS010001226.1:0-11639 GCA_038088835.1 Singerocomus rubriflavus
GGGGCGCCCTGGACCTTCTTGGTATTGACGACGTCCTATCGTGGTGCGCGGGTTCGACATGAGACAGATACATGACAAGGAAGAGGAAGAGGACACGTGGAGAATGTAAGGACTTTACCTAGCCTTGCCAAAGCAATCAGCCGCCGTCAGGGAGCGCGTTGACAGACACATCGAGGTTTTGTGTTTCCGTGCACAGGTTCCCAATGGCTTCCTTTACATCTGCCACGGCACGCAGCTTCATTGGTGTACCCCAGGTGGACAGGACAAGGACGAACATCACAAACGAGCGACGGAGGAACATGGTGTGCCAATGAAAGTGATGTGCAGACTAGGTTGTCTATGGATGGTGGAAACAAGACTCTTTTTATAAACTGCGATAATATATCATCTGGAAGGGAACGTACGAGGTGACCCCGGGATCGTCTGCGCCACGACATTCATTGATAAAACACGTCTTTAATTGGAGGTTGGATGACCTTTGCATTTAGAGTATGGGCTCCAACACCTCAAACACAAATGAGATGAGGGGGAAGCTTACCGAGGACATATCAGCAAACAGCTCGCACTTGATACTTCAAACATGAATACATTGTTGGAATTTGGCAAGCGCATCCGCAGGTAAAAGCTCAGGCAACATGCAGGGACGTCTCCATTGCGATCTATCGTGTATCTTTTTTCTCTCATTTATTACTTTAGCCGTTGACTGACACAGACAGTCATACGATACATATATCCTGATGTATGGCTTTACTGTTTCTCTTTCGTACATAAGACTGATTGTTGTACTCGATCACCCCAGTCCATCGCAATCCGCGCACGACTGAGGTGAGATTATCTTACTATACTCATATCTACTCGCGCTGACTCACATGTAGTTAGACCCGCGATAGGTGAATACATATTAGTCCGTCGCAATCCGCGCACGACTGAGTTAGACCCGCAATAGCATTCCAACATACATTTGAGAAGGAAACATGGTCAACACGTATCCCAAAGTAGATTGCTCTCGAGTTGACCCATTTTTCATGAACTTAATTCGTATTCTCGAGAGGAACCTGGAAGGCGGGATGCTAGTCAGGATAAGCACTCAGGGACTTACAAAGACCCATATCGAGAATATTAGGCGAGTAGGAACGTCACGCACCACAAGGAAACCCGAAACACGTTCAACTTGACACCGACAATTGTGTTGCCATCAGCAGGGATGTCATTGACAAATGCTGGTGCGGAGCTGCTCCAAGTTGGGATAATGAAATGCTGAACCTTCAGCAAGACCAAACCACCATCCTTGACACCAATAGTTCTCACTGGGTGCACGCACTTGCGTTCCAGTCTGACAGAACACACCTTGTCGGAGAGGGTGTGGGTGGAATATGACAATGACGGCTCACAGATAGCCAAGAGGTGGGGAAGCAAGTAATGCCAGGAAAGGAAGTGAAGACCATCTCAATATCATACAACCACAAGTGGATAGTGTATGGCTCTTCTCGCATGGAGGCCAGTGTGTGGAATGGAGAGATACAGGCAAGAATTATCCATGTGGATAGCAAAGATGTGGTCTATGCAGTTGATGTCTCTCCAGATTCAACTATGTTTGCCACCAGGACTTGGATAAGTGCAAGCATCTGGAGTATCTCCATGGGGGCAGAGGCTCATCAGACTGCTCGAGCATCATAATTGGGTCAATGGCATCAAATTCTCCTTGAACGACGAGCTAATTGCTACTGCCTGCTTCTTGAATTTAATTTGCATCCTCAATGGTCACAACAGTGATGAGCTCATCACCATCGATGATCCCAATACTACCATACCTTCTAGGCTTCCATCTACCCCCATTGCATGATCGAGCAATGGCCAGAAAACTTTTTACTCTGTGGTACCGACTTGGACAAGCAAGATGGGCAACAGGCCCGACTCGCGTGGAAACACCCTGTAAGTAGGAATTTGAGCGTGGCGACAAGCACGAGATGAGCAAGACGAGGGTAGCATGTGAAGGTGCATTCGGGGAGGGCAAAAACAGGAGTAGCAAAGTATGCCCTCATATATACTTTGCACAGAGCATCAGGGTAGATTTTCCAGGCTCATACATGTCTGCACTGTTCAACGGCGCCGAGCACAACAAGGCTAGGAGCGCATGTGAGGTAGCAGACGCAAAGTTGCCAAATTCGTCGAGGGAGGAGACGGTCGGGATTGCATGTCCATGAACAGTGTCATTTTGCTTATCCTTCTTGGCCCTGGCTTTGGCATCGAGTTTGTCGAGGATGGCGCCAAGTCCAAATCTCTGTGCAGCGATGTTGAGCCAGTGTCATTCCCAGAGTCTCCTCCCTGGTGACCCTGTTCGTTGCCCTACTCGCACAAGTGTGCCGCACGATGTCTGAAATCGGGAGGCGTGGTATGACTAACACATGTAAACCGGCCAACAACTTCCCGATGAGTGGTGGGAGTCGTTGGTCACTACGACCACCGGTGCTAGCATCTACGTTCTAGCGTCAAAGTACCTGACCGAGTAACTCGCGGAGGGTCGCTTCATGTGGCTGGTTGTCAGGAGCGATGGTGGGTTTGGGGATTGTGAAAGGTCCAAGTGTAACTTTATTGGTTCAATGCGGGGCATGTTCAGTTGCCTCGAGCATGTCTGCGTAGCTTCGTCTGATGGCCCCTACGAAGCTTTATGCATACTCCAGATTAAACGACACAGCTACCTGGGGAGGAAGGACCAACAAGAGGAACACTCGGTTGGCAAATGCCCTACACTGCGACACTAGAACACGAACTAGACCAAAGCACGGCTGAAAAGCAACGACGCTGGATCGGATGACCCCCAAACCCCTGTTGACCATGTTGGGTTTGCACTTGATATGGCCCACCAACCTAGATGCCATACAAGGTGGCTAACATAGCCATTGCATTCACTGGACAATTAAACTGCATGGAATATGACATTGGGACTCCTGCAGCTTGCTCGACGATGATATTTGTCGAACGGAGCTACATGTTGGTTCAATGCGGATTGGACACCGTGATGGATGATCATGATGAAGTCACAAACCAAGTACGGCAACCAGGGCAGTACATCACAAACGACTTTACCTAGACAACCGTGGCAGAGATATAGACCACAGTGGTTGCAGCTGGTCCTTTGGAACTTGGAGCCATGATGTGTACAGCCGCATGGATTCTTGACAGCAAGGTGCGTGTTGTGTGCTTTCTCCAAAACTGAATGACCTTTGAAACTGACGGCAGTCCATCACGTCGTGACACCACTGGATGCCCTTTCTGAAGGAGGTACTTCTGCTTCCACTCGCTCGGGGTTATAATAGAATAGGGGCATGGAGAGCAACAGGCATAGCGACATGGAAACAGACAGCAGGAAAAATGCACCTGCATCATCAAGAGCAGCACCTGGCTGAACGTATGTGTGTTTGCCTGGATGGTTTTGAGGTCAGACAACACCGTCACGTCCATGCAGAGTATGGAGAGGCCGTCATCAGAGATCTTCTGGCCGACAATATCGCCGAGAACTTTCAAGATGTCTTCTACAGGCTCCTGGACTTCATTCATAATCCGTCCTGTTCGCTAAACGTGGGGCTGTTCTGTCACACGAGTCACTGAGAGGAAAAGGCAATGTGGATGAAGAACGAAGAAAAGAGAGAAGAGTGTACGTGGGGAATCACATACACGAGCAGGATCAGCACGCATAGTCTGCAAGACGACCAATACTAACGTGGTTGTCATCCGTCGCGCTCTGGGTGACACTCTCGAGCTCCATGGTATTTGCTGTGGAGTGGTCTGCCTGTCGTGGTGCATCTGTTCTATGCGAAATGGACATGTGGTAAGAGAGAAGAGGGAGGGCAAACGAGGATGGTTACCAAACCTTGCACGAGCGTGTAACCTCTGTCGGGAATACGTCGATACACATCCAGGTTCTGTGCTCGTGTACTCATATCCCTGATGTCTGACACAGCTGCCCNCGCGGCCCGTGGCAGAAAGAGGGGCAAAGGTCGAGTGTCATGAATGAGAATCGGAGGTACATGGTATGTCGAGTGGAACCAATGAGTGCAGACTGGGTTGCAGATGAGCGGTGAGTACAAAGAACCGCCCGACAATGGTGCATCTGGAAAGGAAAGGAAGTAGGAGGGGATCCCAGCTGAATTTCCCTGCCCTACAGGAGCAGCAGAAAACGGTCGCCATATGGGAGGAATGTTCAGCTGTGTGTGGACGAAGGAGACGACTCGGCAGAAGCTCGGAACGTCGACTCAGGAACACGGACCGGATCGACCGACCCGGGCTTGGGTGCCACCGCAATTAGAAACAAAGATACAGACTGCATGACATGGGCACTAAAGAGAAGTGATTCTTAGTTGATACTAGCAGCACAGGAGAATTGTTGATGAGGCTTTGTGTGTGCTTTCCACGACCACTGGTCACGAGAAGGTCATACACTGGATCAGAGAAGAGCTTCATCCTCAAATGCATCTCAAAACGACTGATGAATTGAAGGTACATCGATCTCACATGTGCGATCGTTGTTATCAATAAGCATACAAATACATCCCATATTGTTGTCGATCATGCAAACTCGACATGATGATCTACAATGGTAGAGCGCATGGCCGACTCCTTCAATCACCGCAATTAATTCGACCCATCATGTACATCTGAGCGAAAGCACAATAACCATGAAGGAATCGTGATCGCAAGGGTACTATTCCCCGATACTAGGTAATGCTGATTTGCTGTATGTCTAGCCATGTATGTTCGAAGAAAGTAACATGCACGCACCGTCACATGGACTGTCCCAACTGCAGGTTCGGATGGACTGTTTGTTTGCGGTGTCTAGTAGAATGTGAGTCATCATGAGAATTTATGATGACGACAGAAATACACACCTGAGCGTCTGCTTGATTTGAATTCATAGTACTTCGTAGACCACGGGAAGCATCTTCGTCTGGACGTTTTTGCACAGTAGTCTTTGGAGGTGATTTATGCTGTAACACATTAATGAATCTCTATGTACGAATTCGACGCACAACGAACCTTTTTCGGTCCAAATTCTGTTGCAACCGCACGCTACAATGATGTCCCAGACTTACTCCGCCTGATCATCAGTCGAGGAAGAACACTCACTCGCTTACGTTTACCTGCAGCCATCCAGCCTGAGGAACGTCCTTCATTTGAAGATCCTGCCTTGACTGGTGGCTGACCAGGGGATTTACCATCGGAAACCTCACGCGACTTTCCAAAACGTTGACGAGACTCGGGTGGAGTGTTGTCCTTGCCACTCTTTTTCTGTAGCCACCCTTTAAATTTAGAGTAGCGTTGGCCTAACAAACCAGCCTCAAAATCTGTCTGCGAGGGTACCTCTGCGGTACAAGTCATTGGTTGAGGTCCCGAGGACTCTGATACAATGTGTGATGGACCAGCCTGCGGTTGTTCTTCCCCCGGAGTGTGTACAGACAAGGGTGGGGATGGCGGCTGGAGCAGCATCAACACAGAAACAAAACAGAAATATACCAATCACTCACCTCGTCAAAGTCAAATTGTGGGCCTGGAGAGCCCGATGGTACTTCAACCTGTGTCTCATAAGAACATGCTCTGAGGGGAAAGGAAACAAGGTGATACTTCAAGGATATCATCACCACTGTCTTGTCCAGATTTCCGAGGTTCATCCTGATGTACATGAACAATCATGGAGTCAGTGAGATACTTGATGACAATGTGAAAAGGGTACTACCGGGGTGGATTTGGATTCATGCGCGCCCGAAGTTGTAGGATGTTGTTCTTGCTGTGCTCCATTGTGAGTAGAGTTCTGACATGGTTTATCAAGGTAAGAGGTTTCTGAAATCCCAATGCTATGAAGTTACAAACTCACATGGAAAGGACCATATATATCTGGGAGAATGGTACCGAGATCACGAACGATGACTTTTCCATCGTTGCATCCCGTCGCAAGGTGATTAGTATCCAGTGAAATTGCAATTGACTGTATCCATCCGCTATTCTTGATGACTGAGCCAATCTGAGTCAACGTTGACGTGTCCAAAAATAGGATTGAGTCCAATGTGAAAGTAGCGATGAATTTGCCATTGGCAGCTACAGCGATAGAGCGAATGTCGTAGTCACTGTCACTGAGAACCAGTGACTCAGCCAGCTGAGTCCCAGTGGAGATGTTAAAACACCTGATTTTGTGGTCATGAGAGGCAGAGAAAATGTGTTGGCCATCAGTTGACCAGGCAAGGGGAGTTGCAAGAACAAATGAGGGTGTGGTGATGTCGATATTGAGTAGCTCATCGCCTGTCAGAGCGTCGAAGATGCGAATCGAACCCCCATGGCAGGCAGTGGCAACACATTTGCCATTTGGAGAGAATCGGATTCCAATGACCGCCTTATCGTGTTTGAGTGGACCGACGAGTCTTTTTCCTGTTGCAATGTCCCAAATACTCACTTGGGGGATCTCCGCCGAGATAGTCCCTGTTGCAAACCTGGCCGAGTCTGCAGAGATGTCGACCGCGTACACATAGTCATTGCCCTCCACGTCGATGACCTTTTCGCGAAACTCTCCGTCCCACACACTTGCCCCTTCCATGGTCCCACACACGATCCACTTCTGGTCTCTCGACACAGAAATGGCGTACACGTACTTTCCCTCGAGTTGCTTCCCGACCTCTTGGCCATCTGCAAACTGCCAGCGTCGAATCCCGCGTTGGCCTCCACCTAAAAGATGCTTTCTGTCAGGGTGAAAAGCAACTGTATATATCCACTGAGAGCGGTTGCCAGCGTCAAGTACTATCGGTTGGTCTGACTGAATCGTCAGTACTATTTCTCCATCACTCCTCTGAGTGGCTACACACCAGCATTCATTGATGACATCTTTTCTGATGGCACACAGTCGTTGGGATTGAACGATCAAGGAATGAGTTGTTGAGGTGTATGGGTGCTATGCAGGGTGTCGTGTTGAACACGTTCCCTCATTTTCAGTATGGGCCTTTGTGTCTCTGGCGCTTATTCTGACCTTCTAGTCTCACCCCATCCGGCTTCATCTACCATCTCAATGCTGTCATTGCCATCCCTCGCTTCCCTTCTTGCCTCTCACTTCCTTTTCTGCGTCCTTTTCCTCGCCCTCGCCAACCTCGAATAACATCCTACCCTTATCCAAACGTTTCATAGCCAACACGTTCCCACCCGAGATGTCGACAGTGTTGCCTGTTTCCCGTCTACCACTGCGGATTGAACATGGAGATACCTTGCACCACACCCGTTCCCACCGTGCCAACCATCAGCCACGATCGCAGCACCGACAGCATGTGGGACGATCGTCACTGGGAGCAAGATCACGTCCGTAAAGGATGCGAGCACTTTTTCTTTCATCAGCATATCTGAGCTTGGGAAGTCTGGGTTTGGGATTGTGGTTATGATTAAGAGAGCAAAGGGCTGTCCGGGATGACACGTAGCACAGAGCAAGAACAAAGAGAAGACGACCATGAACGATGGAGAGAATGGATTGATGATGCTCGTTTTGCCTTGTTCGGTCGCTGCATACCCACTCCTTGTCACGAGTTGCCTGATACGACCGGACGCTGCTGGCACCTGTAAGTGTTCATATGCATCATGCTATGGACACACGCTCAATGGCTATCTCCTCCTCAAAGTACCCCTACCGCGTCTCTGTTCCAGACCGCCATCCAGACCCCGTTCGAGATTGATCCAAGGTCAGTCTTGCTTCCAAGCGTTTTCTTTCTCTTCGCAGTCGGTCATGTCCTGACGTGGTTTGCCTTGTAGCATTGGGTAGTGATGATGACTCCAAATACGACGCTACGGCATGGGAGCTGCTCCCGCGTTTCTGGCATCGTCCTCGGTCCCCCGTCTCTCAGGAGAATGCGAGCATCACAGCCAAGAATTGCTTCTCTGGTGACCATCCCCTTCTACTCCAAACTCGGGTCGAGTCACAACACCTCCGACAAGCCGAACAAGAGTGGATGGAGAGGCACGACGTGAACACGCCACAAGACAAACTACTCTACTTCGATGCCCTATCAGACATGGAATTAGATGGAGATGATGTCGACGAGAAATACCAGGATGCGCTCGATAAGACACCCTTTCCACCACCCATCACGAGCTGCCACTCGATGAACGTCGTCAGAGTGTCATCTTGGCGATCCACATCTGCTAGTCTCGGACGGCCACCCACTCGATCAGCCAACAAGTGATCGCAGTGCTCCGCTGATGCGCGAATGGAGCTCCCCCCGGCCAGCATGGTCGGTCTGCGCGATCGACCCGCTCAAACTGAGTCTCCGCACGCGAAAGTGGTGGCGGTGATGATGTCCATTCCACCTCGCAGGCATTTGTTCACCCCCGCCGTCGTGCCTACCATTCCATGGTGCCTGAATTTGACGTTGGGCTTGCGACGCAACTTCATTCAGGCCTCATACTTGGGGCGGATTCGGCGTGGATGGATCGTTCTAATGACGATCTCATCTCCCCACTCTTTCCCATATTCTGATCATCCATGCGAGCGCGTGGTACATCCCTTGTGTGGGTGGGGCTGTGTCGTAGACACTCACCTTGGGGGTTTGTCTCGCCTCCCCCCATGGGAAGTGGTATAGATCTGTTTATACTCCTTTTTTCATGAACAACGAAACACGCACAGCGTTTGCTCACTTGTAGCGCAACGCTTCATCGATTATCACTCTTGCCTTTTCTCCCCGGTTCTTTTTCCACCCAACGTGCATTTTTGATCCTTGGCTATGTGGTCACCATGACCTTACTTGATCCACATATTTTTCTTTCTTTCTTTTCATGCATGTTCTGTCCACCTGTAGTCATTCATCGTCCCCACATGCATTCATACGCACTCGCAAGATACTCGGAACTCGTAGAGAACGTTCATCCTTTTTCCTTTTTTGCATCATCCATACGCATGGGTCTGGAATCATATACAGCACTGGAACTACATAGATAGACCAGTGTCGTTGTTGGGTCGTTGCATCATGGTTTTGTTTCTTGTTTTTGGGGACTCGAGGTTCAGACATCAACATCATGGTACGCTTGTGTTTAACACTCTGAACTTGGTAGTCTCCATCCAATTCAACATTGGACGGAATTGGATACATGTGCTTGTTTGTCAGATGTTCTAGGCTATGTTCATGTTCTTCCACCTAACGTCATCAAGGGAAGTGAACCTTCATTCGATGTGCCCAAAGGTGGTTATTGACTCATCTGTGTGCATGCATACGTCCATAGCCCGTCCGAATTATCTCGCGTTCTGACTGATTGTGAAAATAAAGAAGAAAGCTGTTTGCAAAGCGAGGATACTAATTGTATAATATAATAGCATGCGCGTAGACACCCACCAAACTGGATAAAATATAATACCAAGTCACGACAGTCGACTACCCGGGAACACGACAAAGACACATGGTAGGGATGAAGATATGCTTTTCCGCAGTGGCGTGGCCCAGGATGCGTCTAGGACGCGTAGGGTTTCACCACCTCCGAGAACGCACGGTCGATTGGTTTGGTGTAGATTAAGCCGAGTCCTGCAATTCACCCTGTTCATGCCAGTAGTCACCCACAATCCGGGCCCCAGCTCAGAGTCAGCATCCAGAGAAAGAAAACAAGGAAAAAAGGAAGAGAGGAAAGTCACGGGCACGGGCACGGGTATCCGTGAGACGGAAACGAACGCAAACAAGACGGACTGGCACTTTTGCCAACAGCGCCTTGTTGAACGCGTTGGCATTTGTCCACAGTGCTTGGATCTCCTTGTCGACCATCCGGTCTACGCTCGCGACGGCGTTGTTGAATGCGGTCTTGACATCGTTTGTAAGCGCCCCGACCTCGTTTATGATAGTCTTGCCATTTGATTTATTGAATTCAGCATTTGCCTGTGGAGTAGGGTAAGGATAAAAAAAACGGAAAAGACAGTCACCGATATCGGCCGTCGCACTCTCGGGCGGCGCCCTGGACCTTCTTGGTATTGACGACGTCCTATCGTGGCGCGCGGGTTCGACATGAGACAGATACATGACAAGGAAGAGGAAGAGGACATGTGGAGAACGTAAGGACCTTACCTAGCCTTGCCAAAGCAATCAGCCGCCGTCAGGGAACGCGTTGACAGACACATCGAGGTTTTGTGTTTCCGTGCACAGGTTCTCGATGGCTTCCTTTACATCTGCCACGGCATGCAGCTTCATCGGCGTAGTACCCCAGGCGGTCAGGAAAAGGACGAGCATTACAGACGAGCGACGGAAGAACATGGTGTGCCAATGAAAGTGGTGTGCAGACAAGGTTGTCTATGGATGGTGGAAACAAGACTCTTTTTATAAACTGCGATAATATATCATCTGGAAGGGAACGTACGAGGTGACCCCGGGATCGTCTGCGCCACGATCCGAGGGAAGATCAAGAAGCACGGAGGTGCATAGAGACGCGTCGTTATGTAGCGTGTTTGACTGCATGGAGCGTATATGTCTGGTTCCGTCTGACTGAGTGCAACCCAAGGGAACGTCTTCATCAAATGTCGTGTTTGAGCCAAGTGAACTTCGAGTTGAATACCTGTAGCCCATTCATTGAGAAAACACGTCTTCAATTGGAGGTTGGATCACTCTTGCATTTAGAGTATAAGCTCCAACACCTCAAACACGAATGAAATGGGAGGGAAAATTACTGAGGACGTATCAGCAAACAGCTCGCACTGGATACCTCAGATACGGATGCATTTGGGAGGGAAACATGGCCAACACGCGTCCCAAAGTAGATTGCTCCCGAGTTGACGCATTTTTCATCAACTTGATTCGTATTCTCGAGAGGAACCTGGAAGGCGGGATGCAAGTGAGGAAAGACAGAGGAACAGTTGCCACTGGTACTGTAGTCAGTACAGAAACAGAGAATCCATCCGAGCGCAACCTGTGTGTACCCCTTGTATTCAAGGGCAAAACGTGGTCCTTGGATAGCTTTACAGGCCACGATGTCCGTCTGTCGTCCTTGGTGTACACAAAGTCGCATCATTGTGTGATAAGGAGCGTCACCCACCCTGGCTCGTAATTAGCCGTGAGGACGAAAATAGCGTAGGGTTGAGCACGGTTAGAAGTAGACAAACAGAGACCAAAAAAGTATGACCCGTACCGCGTTGGCTCAGGTGTCCACATAGCATCGTTGACGACGCCCTTGGAAAGTAAACGATAGTCATTGGTATGCAAGCCAAGGGGGAAAGCCTATATGCGGAGGGAATCTCACAAGTTTCATGATAACATGACCTATGGCAGCGAGGGAGATAGGCTCGAGCATGTTAAACTGCTTGTCTGGGCATTGCAACCAGGTGAGGTAATTGAGATTGAGTGTGAATATGAGAATAGGCGTCATGGAGCCTGGAGCGATACTATCCCTTTACCCCCATTCAGCACCTACCCCCAATTTGGCACTCATGCAAAAACACAACACTCTCACTTGTTAACATTACCCACCATAATTCTCATACTATAACTACAAGTTCCAAGTTGAATGAATGAAAATAATAATGGTGTAGTTCTTGAGATCGTGAAGTGGGTTGTTGTTACACTGGCGTCACTTGCCGAGTGTGTGCCGAAGCGGAGCCTCAAAACACAGTGGTCGCAAGTTAGATTCATGTATGTATGGCCTCAGAG
>JBBPJS010001227.1:0-11637 GCA_038088835.1 Singerocomus rubriflavus
AGTACCCAGTAGCATTAATGTCATATACCCTAGACCCAGGTCATAGCTTGGTCTGTGCACCTTCCTGTACCATATATAAGGGGTTGTGCAAGGGCTGTTATTCCCTAGCCAAGTCCACTTGTTCACCTCACCTACCCTACCTGCAAAGATGGCCTAGTGATGTTAAGCTATAACAAGTAAAGAGTAGCTATTTGCCTACTTGCTCTTCATTGAGTGCCTGTTACAATTTTCCCCTTGTAACATCATTCATTATATACTTGACTATGCCTTCAGACTCATAGTGCACTTGCCATGTGCACACCTCATTCTCCAGTGAACATCTGCACCCCTAGATCCCATCTAGGCCCATATTGCACTCCCAATGTGCATACCCCTCAACTCGTGCTACACTCTCTAGTGCATCCCTCGTGACCTGTGCTGCACTCTCTAGTGCATCCCTCATGACCTGTGCTGCACTCTCTAGTGCATCCCTCATAACCTGTGCTGCACCTGCTAAGTGCAAGCCCCTAGACTTGTATTACACTCATGCATGTATACCTTGTCTCTACAGCTAACCTGGTGACTCCATGATCTCCCAGTCATCTGACTTCCACATGATCCACATTATGTGCCCCAAAGACCCACACCACTTGTCATGTGCAACTCACATGCCTCACATCTCACATCTCATGTCTCATATTCCAAGTCTCACCTCTAGCTTGCTGTTATGAACTTTGTCCTGGACTTGTACAATTTCTCTTTTCTTTTATTTTATCTTATCTTTCAGCATCACATGACTAGGTCACATGACTTGTCACCTGACTGATCACATGATTGGTCTAGACCATGATGTCATAGTGATGTCATGCCTGCAGGATACCTTATGTAGAGGTTTAGGCTCTTATCTTTTCATTTCCATCTCATAAGAGACTTCTTTCATTTCTGTTTGCTTCTCTTCCATTTCTTTAATCTCTGCTTCTTCTTTTCCATTTGATGGACATGAGGTGTGCTTCCTTTTCACATCTTATCTATGACATCACTTGGTCTGTGCTCACTTCCTGTACATATATAAAGGGACTGTCTTTGGCTATTGTCCCTTAGCCTAATTCATTTGATTACTCATCCTTTTATAGGAAGTGAGACCTAGGAATTACCCTCTACTCTACATCTTTATCATTGAACCATCATTCCAGTATCAAGACCACTCAAGGGATCATTATTGCATCAGTATAGTTGTCCATTTATATCACTTGAATTAGGCTTATTTACCTTGCCTGGTCTTCACTGATTTAGTAGAACCTCATCGCACTTCCCCACTCTTTTTTCAGAACCCTGATCTTCAGGAACAAACTCCTACTCCATGTTCACCATCACCGTGGTTCTATAGGGACCCAGTGTTTGGCACTGACCCTAATGACCATCCTGCTCAGCAAACAGGTTGGGAACTTCTCAACTGTTATTCAGACCTTTTAGATTACCAACTCCCTTCTCTGCCACCACTCCAGTACCCGCATTGTGCCACCTCTGAGATAGAGGATTACTTGGGCAATGAAGAAGATCTGCACTCTGCAGATAAGGAACAAATCTGTTGCCTTTGCTTAGAAGAACCTACCAACCATCACAAGTGGATTAGGTGGGCCCAAGGCACCAGATTCAGGCAAGCTGCCTTCACATTTTTCATAGAAAGAGAAGAGGCTAGATTATCTGATACTGTCATCAATCTTGAGATCCAGTTATCTGCAGTCAAGGCCTTGAAAAAGAAGAAGGATAGACTCAGACACAGGATTGAAATGTTAAAGGCTAAGAAGTGGTATCCCTCCTGTAAATCCTATCAACTCTATAGTTGTAACATTCCTAGGATTGAGTAAGCCTTGAAAGATAGACTTAGGAGATCTCTAGATACCAAGCAATCAATACGTCTTCTTTTTCCTGTTTTTGAAACTTTGAAAAATACGATCCAGAAGAGTCAGATTCTTCTACCCATCCTGCAGATCCATTAGAACAATCAATCTATCAAGAAACACTATCACCACCACCATCATCTAACATGTCAGCAGAGCAACAACTTGTTGATATCCTTGTGCAATTTACAGCCATTACAGCCCAAATGAACTCTAACAGTACTACTAAAGATGTTACCAAAAAGATCACTGATTTTGATAACTGGGACAGCAAAAGAGATACTTACAAGTTATGAATGACAAAGGTGAACTTATGGCAAAGTATGCAGACATGGAACAGTGACAAGCTATGAGTTGTAGCTGTACTCTCAAGACTAGAAGGAATCAAGGCCTAGCTTTTCACAAGACTTAAGCTAGAAGAATATGAGGAAGCAGAGAAAAAGCCACAACTGGATAAGGAAGGAAATGCACTTGTAGGCTTTCCTCAAGGTGATCTTGCATGGCCTATCATGAAAGGCCTCAAGAAAGAATTCAGTTGGTACTTTCAAATTGACTTGCTGGCACATGAACAGCTAGCCAAATTGGAATGTCTTACACAAGGAGGATGTAACACTTTTGAGTGACTTAGTCAGTTTGAACTTCTAGCAAAAGAGGTGGAAATCTCAGAAGATCATGCCTTAACCCTGTTGAAATGATTGGTAGATCGCCCCATCTACCATTAAGTAAATTTACAAGACTCTGATGCTTCTTATGAAGAGTTCAAAGAGTTGGTGAAAAAAGTAGGGTTGGCACTCAAGAAAGAAAAGGAAGAACACAGAAATTTCAGCACTTTCCATTCACTACAAATTGCCTAATGCCCTCAGTTCACTCTGGGAGTATGACCTCCATTTACCCCTCGCCTCTACAATTCTGCAGCACATTCATCTGCAGTAAATCCCAAATTCATGGCAGTAGGAACACAGCCAGGCCGGGGTGCACCTATGGACATTGGTGCTCAGCAGACCAGACTGATTACCAACAGAGATTCTCAACGATTCCCATTTAAGAACCCAACCAATCCTAATGTGCAGTGTTACAACTGCAACAGTTTAGATTATATTGCTAGGGACTGCAAGCTGCCATGTCATTTCCCTGTACATCAACAAGGCACATATAACCAATGGGGGGAATATGTCCCATCACAAGATTATGTGCAAAATTATATGGTCGATATAGAATTTTCATGCAATCCAATGTCAATGAATGGCATGCAGCCCAACTTTATGACATGAGAGACTCTGCTGCAGTAGCAGCACAAGCAATTTCCTCTTCACAAATCATAGCGTCTCAGGCATAGTACACAATGAAAAAAGCAGAAGTGTATTGGCATGATAAGATAGGGGCTGAAATGAAAGCAAAGCAAGCCAAGAATGTTTCTTTAAACTAAATCAGACCAAAGTGAAAAGGGGTAACTTTGGTTGAAAGACAATTTCTTTATTTAGTTCTATTACTACTGAATTGTTTTCAGACTTTGATAGTTCTGAATTAGACAGTGCAATAAAATGTGCTTTTGAAATTTCTGTAAAGGCATCTTAAACAAGCATGGCACCAGAAAAGAGAAATAGTGTGCTTAATTCCTTTATAAGGTTAGTTCATATTGGATCTTTAAATTATAAAACCCCTACAGAAAACAACAAAACCTTGACTCATCATGAGGAGTTCAATATCCCATGCAACATTAACTTTATGTACCAAGGACAAGATCATTTTGTAGCACTCAAAGCTCTTTTGAACTTAGGTGCATGTAACACCTTTATTGACTCTCATGTTGTAGATCAATATAAACTTGACAAAAAACCATTAGCTCATTCCTTGGAAGCTATAAATGCAGATGGCTTGGTTAACTTAAAGGGAACATTGTGACATTATGTCACCATTGCTATAACCCTACAAGGACATATAGAAATGCTAGACACATTAGTATCCACATTAGGCACCCATCAAATTATCATAGGATATGATTGGCTCTCTAGGCACAATCCAGATATTGACTAGGTTAACAAAACCATATCCTTCCCTCATTGCACTCCTCACTGTCAGCAGTATCAACTCCTAACAACATCTATTCATACTATTTCTAAGAAAGAAGAAGCAGAGCTGAAAAAAGCAGTACCAGCTGCTTATTATGACTTCCTCAATGTCTTCTCCAAATCCAAATCCACTCGAATGCCAGAAAGAAAACCATGGGATCATGGCATCAATCTTAAACCTGACTTTATTCCAAAGAAGGGTCATGTTATTCCCCTGTCAGAAACTGAACAAGAGAAAGTTCATACTTTCTTGCAGAAAGAGTTGAAGAAAGGATATATCTGTCCCTCAAAATCCCCTCAAACTGCTCCCATCTTTTTCATCCCAAAGAAAGATGGAAAGAAAAGAATGGTCATGAATTACAGGTATTTGAATGAAGGCACCATCAAGAATGCTTATCCATTACCTTTAATATCAACTCTCATCGATTGGCTCAAAGGAGCTGATATATTTATAACATTGAATTTTAGATGGGGATACAACAATGTCCACATTAAAGAAGAAGATGAATGGAAAGGGGCCTTCATAACTCCAGAAGGATCTTATAAACCACTTGTCTGTATTTTGACATGACCAATCCACCTGCCACTTTTCAGCAGATGATGAATGATATCTACAACGACATGTGGGTTTTGTTACAATTTTCCTTTACTTCATTACACACACTATGTTTTACTCTAGACTATGCAGCATCTAAGTGCTACCTTCGTCTCTCACATCCAGAATGCTAACTCACCACTTCCAATGCTTCACGCCATAGACTGTGCTTCGACTTCTGCTCTTCTTTTCCATGCACAGTATGGTTTCCTCATTCATCAGCATTCTATTTTCATTGCCTTGTCATAACCTTGTCATAGCCTTGTCATCACTCCCTATATGCCATTGGCTACTGTTAGTATGGGAGCTCTACTTATGCTATTGGTTACCATTACACAGGTATACTCTTATGTCTGCCCTCGAGCAGGGTCCAGGGCACCATATGAGTACTTATACATGACCTCGTAGTACTCTACCTTAGCTTTTGTCTCCCTTATACAACACTTGTATTCGGCACCTCTGGCAATTCAGTTGCTACTCCTTCATCACTGCATGCCTCAGTCTTATCAACTAGGTAAACCTCGTCATCGCTGTCTATCCTAGCCTTCTTCACTAGGAGAACCTCTGTTGGAGTGCTTTACGATACACCCTCCTAAACCTCATATATCTTCATTGACTATAGCTTTGTTACTCAAGGGCTATGCATTGTCCTATCCGGTCAACATGTAACAAAATATGAAAGCTACCCTACTATGACTAGTCATAGCTAGTTTGCCCCAAATGACATCACATCGCAACCCTCTTGCCCCACTGTCAACCCCTGGTGGTCTCCATGAACCACCTGTGTGTTACGAATTGTGTACGAACCTGCATGATACAACAGTACAATGACTGCTTGCTGGCATGCATGAATACTTCTTATGACTCATCCCTGATCACGTGACCACTTCCATCCCTTCACATCTTCACATCTTCACCCTGTCACATTGTCACATCATCACACTCTCTTCCTTCACACCATCACAACCTCGCTGATCATTCTTCCATTTCTGATCACCTTACCTTTTTCATCTCTGTTGTTCCTCCTGATCAGTATGATCACTTATTGAGATTGCATCTCGATCATGACCCTGCAAGATCCTAGATGGATCTCTGCCATGATCTCTCTCTGATCAGTCACATCTTGTGATCGATCATCCCCTCAACCCTAGTCCCTGCAGTTCATCTCTGCTTTATTCCATTTTACAGAAGAACTGCCTAATGTTTACCTCATGGATTCTTCCCTTTATCTTACTAGCCTATAGCATTAATCCTGTATACCCTAGACCCTAGTGTACAGCATGGTCTGTGCACATTCCTGTAACATATAAGTAGTGGGGTTATGAGTAGGGCTGTTCTTCCAGCCTAATCCACTTGTTTTCTTGTGTCCTATCCTGCCTATTAAGGTGGCCTAGTGACAACAGTCAAGTAAAGGATGTTATTCACCTAGCCCTCTTCATTGAGCCCTAGAAGTGAGATGTCTGGAGATAAAGCCAACTTCTCTCCTCCCCTCTTATCGTTCCATCATTAGTCCCTCTCAATACTGAACTGCCAACATCAGGCCAGAGAGCCAACTTGTACCTCGGCTAGTTCAAGCCATAGAACCTATGCAAGTACAAAACACATTCATTGGAAGATAACGAACCAGAAACTATCAAAGATCACATGACATAGTCCTTCATCATTCAGACTACTGATGTTATACCTGTGATCTCAAGAGGCTATCATTGTCATGCAGGTCTTATCATATTAGTTATAGTGTTCACAAATATTTAAGCTATAAGTAGCATCATGTCTCTTGTTGGAACATATGTTGGGGTTATCGAACAGTACAGACCCACGTATCTATGGTGGCACCACCTTTGCTTTCAAGAATGACAACCTGGAGAACAGTCATGCGATTACCCAAGGCTCAGAACCCTTGCTCCAAGAGCTGAACATGATTATGCTACACATGTTAGATTGTAGTGTTAGGAGGAAGACAGAACCCTAGTGCAATAGTCTAGTGGTTATCAAGAACTTGCAAGAGTAGTCCTGGAGATCTCATTATAAAACGTCTCCCCACTTTAGTCCCATCTTATATCCGATTTCCCTTTCTGCTGTCCAGCACTCTTCTATCTGGATGCTATCTCAAAAGACTCATCATATCATTTCCTGGTCGTCTGCCGGGTTGTTGGGTTATGTGGTTGGGTAGATGGAACTCTTCAGTTCTGCAACACTGTGCCATCGCCCAATCTTCTTCTGATGATGACAAAGACTCCCACTCAGATACTAAGTCTGACCAAGACATCACCTTATCCAATGCAGCTGCTGATCAGCTCATTACTGCATTAAGCCACATCCTATCTGCACAGGCATTAATTCCCAGAGTACTCACCCCACCATCACTACTGTCAGTCCATCGACATCTCCTCTTTGCCCCTGTTAACACCTCTACCCCAGCCATGTTCACTGCTGCTAAACCCATTGAACTCTGACTTGGCACCCCTGAGCACTTCAATGGCAATTACAAGAAAGCCCTACTGTGACTCAACACGGTAATGTTCTACCTCACTGTTAATGAGGAAGTATACAACACATCTGCAAAGAAGATCACCTTTGCTCTCTCATTTATGACCAAGGGTTCAGCCACAACGTGGGCCGAGAACTTCCACCTCAAGGTGTACAACAACACCATCAGTACCATCGACATGGGTACCTATCAAAATTTCCTCAAAGCCTTTCATGAGGCCTATCAGAACCAACAAGTCATTGCTGACACCATCTCATGGCTTGCCACCACAAGGATGATGCTCAACAAGAAGAGGGAATATGAACCCTCGATCCAAGAATACAACACCCACTTTGCCACAAAAAAGTCCAATGCCGAGATCATGGAGAACCACGTTCTCATCAGCTACTATGCAGCCACCATTTCCATTCCCATCATGCGCCACATCTATGGAATGGAGAAAGTTCCCACCACTGTTGAAGAATGGATGATGTGCGCCACCACATTCATCTCCCAGAACGAGTGAGCAAACCACATCACTCAACAAGCCACTAAACCGTGTCAGTTCCAATACTTTCATGTGACTCACACCACCCCTGTTAGAGACCCCAACACCATGGACATTGATGCTGTTCACATCAATAAACTCACCCCCAAGGAATGCAAGAGGTGTATGGACCTCAAACTATGTTTCAGATGTCGACAAGCCAGCCACTGAAGTGAACAATGCCCCAAGTACAAGACCACTTCCTCCCCTTCATCGACGAAAAAGACTCATACCATCTCCTCAAAACTCTCTTTTATAGAGAAGGTGGGTGACATGGTAGATGAAGACAAGGGGACAGCCACCATTGGTAGAACATAGGGTTTTTAAAGAGGGGATTGCCTAAGATGCCCAGTACTCCCCCACATGTGTATACTAAAGTAGAAAAGACCGAAAGACATTCCCTTTCAATTCTGGTCCAACTGCTAGTGTCCACAAAACAAAGCATTGATGCCACAGCTCTTATTGACAGCAGAGCCAAAATCAATTGTATAGACTGGCACTATACCAAAAGAAACAAGATCCCCCTCATGAAACTTGAAAAACCCATATGCATCGCCAATGTAGACTCCTCCCCAAACAAACAAGGCACTGCCAAGTATGGGGCAGACATCTATATCAACATAGGGGACATTATGCACAAGGTATACTTCATCGCCATTCATTGCAGAACCAACAACCTCATTCTCAGCACACCCTGATTGCGCAAAATCAACCCGAGAATCAACTGGGTGATCAAGGTCATCAAGATTAACTGCTCCATGGATCAAACACAGAACTACATGTGTCTCCACTTGCAAATTCCCACCAAACCACTTCCAACCAAAGAAATATGTGTAACCTAGGAGGAAACTCCTCACTTCTTTAGGTATCTTCAATGACAGCAACCAGAGGAACAGGTCATTCAAAATGTGCAGAGCATCAACCAGATGAAGAAAATAGGTCATAGATTTGTAAGGGCAATGACATCGACAAACCTCGCTATCGAAGCCCTTCAACACAAACCCAAGGTAACTCTCCCAGCCAGATATAGCACATTCTTAGACATCTTTTTGGAACCCACTGGCAACCAACTCCCTTTGTCACAGTTGTATGACCACGAGATCCATCTGTGGGAAACATTTAAGCCACAAATCAGCAAGATATACCCTCTGAACCCCAAAGAACGAATCATCATGGAAGAATTCTTGGAGGAAAACTTGAAAGCTGGAAAAATTTGCCCATCCAAATCCCCACAGGCCTCCCCCTTTTTCTTCATTAAAAAAAAGGATGGGAAACTCTGTCTCTATCAGGATTATAGATATGTCAATGAGCACACCATCTGCGATGCATATCCACTCCCCCTTATCTCCAACCTCATGGACAAACTTAAGGATGCCAAGGTATTCACCAAGTTTGACGTATGATGGAGGTACAACAACATCAGGATCAAAGAGGGACATCAATGGAAAACCGCCTTTATCACTCATAAAAGCCTCTATAAACCCACTGTTATGTTTTTTGAACTATCCAATTCCCCTGCCACCTTCCAATGCTTCATGAATGAGTCTTTTGCAGATCTCATAGCAGAAGGATGGTTGGTGATCTACATGGATGATCTCCTAATCTTCTCCCCAGACCAGGAAACTCATAATGAACAAACATGTTACGTACTGGAATAAATGTGACAGCTCAACCTATGGCTTAAATTGGAAAAATGTGACTTCAACAAACAAGAAGTTGACTACCTTGGAATGGTAGTCAAACCCAGGCAGATCACAATGGACCCTGTCAAGCTAGACAGGATTGCCAAATGGCCGTGACCTCAGTCTGTAAAGAAAGTATGGTCATTTCTCAGATTCACCAATTTTTACAGATGATTTATCCCTGACTACTCCATGTGCATTAGACCCTTGGTAGATCTGATGAAAAAGATGCAACCTTGGAACTGGATGGAAGACTGCAAGCATATGTTCATCACGCTTAAACAACTGTTTCTCACGAAACTGGTGCTCATCTTTCCAGATATATCCAAACCCTTCATCATTTCCATGGACACCTCCCTCCACGCCTCCAGCAGTGTCCTTTCCCAACAAGGGAATGACAAACAACTTCACTCATGCTCCTATATCTCTCAAGTGTTCTCACCCGCTGAGCACAATTATGACATCTATGACCAGGAGCTCCTCACCATTATCCATGCCCTGAAAGCATGGCACCACTACCTACAGGGAACTGGACACATGACCACTGTCTTTACTAATCACAAAAACCTCACATACTTCTGAAAAGCACAGAAACTCAACCACCAGCAAGCAAGATGGCTTCTAGATCTCACTGATTTTGATTTCCAGCTCCACCACACCCCTGGCAACATGTTGGCTGCCCCTGACACACTCTCCCGCTGACCGGATCATGCTGAATTCAGTACTGACAATGAACAAGTAACTCTACTCCCCTCCTCGCTGTTTGTTAACCTAGTAGACATGGACCTCATAACTCGCATTCACAAACAGACGGCCACTGATCCCTTCGCCACAGATCTTCTCAACTGCCTGGATCCCTCTACTCCTGTTCACCTATGCCCCCACCTTGGGTTCTTCCAATGTAAGAAGGGCCTTCTCTCTTACCAGCGCTGTCTGTATGTTCCCCCTGATGTCTGCCCCCTCATTTTGCAGACATGCCATGATCATGAGTCAGCTGGACACTCTGGCCTCCAGAAAACCCTTGCCCTCCTGACCCAGCATTACTGGTGGCCAGGGATGGCCACCTCCACCTGCAACCATGTCCGACACTGCATCGCCTGCCAGGCCAATAAGATTAACACACATCCCATGACTCCACCCCTCCAACCTATTGCATCCAGCTGCCTATGCCCCTTCCAGCAGGTCAGCATCGATCTTATCACAGATCTCCCCCTCTCCCATGGCTTTGACGCACTCATGGTTGTGGTCAACCATTGTTATGACATTGCATCTTACCACTGATACTTTGTGTTAGCCAGTATGTGCATGACTCTTTCAATGTACTTTGTGTTAGCATTGGACACAACCATTCATGATCATGTGACCTTCAGGTCACATGACTTCCCTTTCCCTGATCACATGACTATTCCATCCCTTCACACATCACAACTTCACCCATCACATGCATCACATCTTTACCCTCTTTACCTCTTCATGAATGTCACAACTCACACTGATCATTTAGATTCTCTCCCATAACCTTAAGGCTACCATGCCTTCCTCATCTCCATCCTTACCTTCTGATCGGTACGATCACTCATCTAGATTGATTATCTAGATCATGACCCTGCAGAATCTTGATGATCTCTGCCATGATCACTATTCCAGATCTTTCACATCTTGTGATTGATCTTCCATTCTATAGTAAGCCCTGCATTCATCTTAGCTCTTTCATTTCTCTCTAGATGAATGCCTAACCTTTTCATTATGGACTCTTATCTTTACCTTATCATCCAATAGCCATAATACCATATATCCTAGATCCAAGACACAGCTTGGTCTGTGCACTCTCATGTAACGTATATAAGGGGTTGTGCAAGGGCTGTTGTCCCCCAGCCAAATCCACTTGTTCACCTCTCCTACTTTGCCTGCAAAGGTGGTCTAGTGATGTTTAAGCTATAATAGGTAAAGAGGTAGCTATTTGCCCACCTGGTCTTTGGACTGTCTGGGAGTGAGGCATTGCCTGGATGCAGTCCACTATCCTCCTCTTCTCTTTTCTCCTACTGTGTGGTCATGCAAGCTTGAGACCCGGTCACGACGATGTCACAATCAAAGACAACTCGAAGCCCACATTCATTGAAGTATTGCCCATCTTTGTAAGGGCACTAACCTGATATAGTAAACCCACATGATGCAAGGCCTTATTGCAAGGACCTACGGATGATATACCCACAGGTATCATAGGCATATGCTGCCAGATACCCTTATCATATTTGATGTTATATTTATAGTTGTCCCTCCTTGGCTGTGGCCTTGGAGATGATACTGTTGGGTGCTGTGTGGAACACCCCGGTATGGGGTGGCACCCCTGACCAGCTTTCAAGGATGGCAATCTGGAGATAGCCACGCGATTAC
>JBBPJS010001228.1:0-11628 GCA_038088835.1 Singerocomus rubriflavus
GGTCTACCAGGGGTCTGACGATCGTGGAGTAACCTGGGATGAACCTGTGGTAGAAGTTAGTGAACCCCAGGAATGACCTTACTTCTTTTACGGATTGAGGTTGAGGCCATTTTGCGATACTGTCGAGTTTGATCGGGTCCATTGCAATCTGGCCGGGTTTGACAACCATACCAAGGTAGTTGACTTCAGGTTTGTTGAAGTCACATTTCTCTAGTTTGAGACGAAGGTTAAGTTGTTGCATGCATTCTAGAATGCGACAGGTTTGTTCGTCGTGGGTGTCCTGATCAGGGGAGAAAATAAGTAGGTCATTCATGTAGATTACGAGCCATCCTTCGGCTATAAGGTCTGCAAAGGATTCATTCATAAATTGCTGGAACATTGCCGGGGAGTTGGAGAGATCAAAGAACATAACGGTGGGTTTGTAAAGACCTTTGTGGATGATGAAGGCAGCCTTCCATTGGTGTCCTTCCTTGATTCGGACATTATTGTATCCCCAACGAATGTCGAACTTGGTGAATACCTTGGCATCTTTCAGCTTGTCCATAAGATCCAAGATAAGAGGGAGAGGATATGTATTGTGAACAGTGTGTTCATTGACGTATTAGTAATCTTGACATGGTCAGAGTTTGCCATCTTTTTTCTTGACGAAGAAAAATGGCGAGGCCTGAGGGGATTTGGAGGGTCATATTTTACCAGCTTTGAGGTTTTCGTCGATGAACCCCTCCGTCACGATCTTTTCCTCGGGGTTCAGAGGGTAGATCTTACTAATCCTGGGTTTAAACATGTCGTGGAGATGGATTTCATGGTTATAGGACCATGAGGGGGGTAGCTGGTTGCCAGTGGGTTCAGCGAAGATGTCCTGGAATGTGCTGTACCTGTCAGGGAGGGTGACCTTTGATTTGTGTTGAAGGGCTTTGATGGCGAGGTTGGTTGATGTTGTAGCCCTGATGAACCGCTGTCCTACTTTCTTAATTTGATTGAGAGTTTGGATGTTGCAGGTGACCTGTTCTTCCGGTTGACGGTGGTTGAGATACCTAAAGAAATGGGGGGTCTTCTCCTAGGTGATGTGAATTTTGCTGATGGGGAATGGTTTAGCAGGGATATGAGAGTGAAGGCGTGCGTAGTTCTTGGATTGGTCTGTGGACCATTTGATTTCGACCACCTTGGTGGCCCAGTTGATGCGGGGGTTGATTTTGCACAACCATGGCGTGCCAAGGATCAGGTTGTTGGATCCACAGTGGATCGCTACAAAGTGTATTTTGTGCATGATGTCGCCGATGGTGAGATATATGTCGGCTCCGTATTTGGCGGTCCCTTGTTTGTTCGGAGAGGAGTCTACGTTGGCAATATGGATGGGTTTGTTGAGATGGGTAAGGGGGATATTGTTTCGTTTGGCGAAATGCCAATCGATGCAGTTGATTTCCGCCTCACTGTCGATGAGGGCAGTAGCATTGACACTTTGTTTCATGGATATGAGTAGGTTGACCAGCAGAGACAATGAGTGTCTATTGATTTCTTCTACTTTAGCATACACGGGAGGTGGAGGGGGAAAGCTACGCATCTTAAGCAATCCCCTCTTTAAAAACCCTGCATTCTACCAATGGTGGCTGTTCCCTTGTCTTCATCTGCCAAGTCAATGAGTTCCTCGACACGGGGTGTGTGTGAGGCAATCCCACAAGTTTTCTTCATTGTTGAAGGGAAGGAAGCATTTTTGTTTTTGAAGTTGGGGCAGGCGTCAGTTCGGTGGCCAGGTTGACGGCAGCGGAAGCATAGTTTGAGGTCCCAACACCTCTTGCGTTTTTCGGGGGTAAGTTTGTTGACGCAGATGGCATCTACATCCATGGCGTTTGGATCTCTAGTGGGGGTGTGAGTTGTGTGAAAAGGTTGGAACTGACGTGGTCTGAGGGATTGTTGAGCTACGTGGTTAGCTCGCTTGTATTGGAAGATGAACACAGCAGTGCACGTTATCCATTCTTTGACTGTGGTGGGGACTTTCTCCATACTGTAGATGTGGTGCATGATGGAGATGGGGATGGTGGCAGCATAGTAGCTGATAAGGACTTGGTTTTCTGTGATTTCAGCTTCCAATTTCTTGGTAGCGAATTGGGCATTGTATTCCTGAATTGAAGGTTCATATTCCTTCTTCTTGTTAAGGGTCATGTGGGTGGTGGTGAGCCAGCTGATGGCATCGGCCACGACTTGGTGGTTTTGGTAGGATTCACAGAACGCCTTGAGGAAATTCTGGTAGGTGCCCATATCGATGGCACCGGTGGCGGCGTCATATGCTTTGAGGTGGAAGTTTTGGGCCCATGTAGCAGCGGAGCCCTTAGTCATGAAGGAGAGGGCGAAGGCGATTTTCTTCATGGACGTGTTGTAGACTTCCTCATTGACCGCAAGGTAGAACATAACTGTGTTAAGCCACTGCAGAGCTTTTCTATAGTCCCCATCGAAGTGCTCGGGGGTGCCGAGATGGAGTTCGATGGGTTTCATTGCGCTGGACATGGCTGGCGCTGAGGTAGAGGTGTTAACTGGGGAAAATGTGAGATGTCGTTGAACGGGGAGTGGTGACGGTGGTGTGGGTACACGAGGGATGGATGCCTGGGCTGATAGAGTGTGGTTAAGGGCTGTGGCTAGCTGATCAGCAGCTTGGTTCGAGGGGGTGATACCTGAATCAGAATCTGTGTCTGAATGGGAGTCTTCATTGTTATCGGAGGAAGACTGAGCTAGGGCTTGATTGGTTCGTGGAGACCACCAAGAGTTGACAGTGGGTCGAGGGGGTCAAGGTTGTTGCAACGTGGTGTCGTTGGGAGCAAGCTAGTGAAGACTAGTCGCGTTGGAGTAGCTTTCGTCTTTTGTTACGCGTTGGCCGGGTAGGACAGCGCATAGCCCTTGAAAGACTAGGCCATGTCAGAAGTCAAGTACAATGAGTAGGAGAGCATATCGTTAAGCACTCCGTCAAGGGTTCCTCATGTCGATGGACAGAGGTCGAGGGTCGCCAAGTCATAGAGACGAGGCAGACGAGGATAGCGAGGAGTAAAACCGTAGATTGGACAAGGGCCTAATACTAATGAAGTACAAGGGAGATGAAAGCTAAGGTACTTGTGCTATGAAGACGCATATAAGTACTCGTAAGGTACCCTGAACCCTGGTTAAGAGCAGGTGTGAGAGTATACCCGTGTATCGATAACCAGTAGCGTAAGTAGAGCTACCATGGTTGTGGTAGCCAATAGCGTAAAGAGATTGTGAGAGGATACCAAAGTAAAGGTAGCCAATAGTGTAATGAGCGCTCCTGTGGTTGTGGTAACCAATGGCGTAAAGGGAGCAGTGGTAAGGCTATGACAAGGTTATGACAAGGTAAAGGAAATGGAATGCTGACGAAGAGGGGCCCGACTGTGCATGGAGGTGAAGAGCAGAAAGAGAAACACAGTGGGCATAGGGTGTTCCGAATGAGTCAGCATTCGAGAGGGAAAGAGACGAGGTGATACATTGGCATCGCATAGTCTAGAGTAAAGCGTAGTGCATGTAGTGAAGACAGGAAAAAGTGTAACACTGTCAGTACCAGTTTGCATGAGTACCCCTTCTAACACAACAAGTGACACATCGGTGGTGATGGTGAATGGTTTGGTGGGGTCTGGGAAGGTAAGGACAGGTTTTCCAAGGAAGAGGCATTTTAGTTGTTTAAAGATGTGGTTGCACACCAAGGACCAGTTCTAGGGTTGAGTTTTCTTGATCAGGTTGATGAGGGGTTGCACGAGGTCAGAGTATCCCAGTATAAATTTCCTGTAGAAGTTAGTGAACCTCAGAAATGATCGTACTTCCTTAACTGAAGTCAGCATGGGCCACTTGGTGATGCTATCCAACTTGACCAGGTCCATGGCTATCATCCCTGATTTTACTACCATACTGAGATAGTCCACCTTCTTCTTGTTGAAGTCACATTTTTCAAGCTTGAGGTGAAGGTCTAACTTCCTCATTTGTTCCAATACCTGTAGTGTTCATTGGTCATGGGTTTTCTGGTCCAGGGAGAAGATTAGTAGATCGTCCATATAAATGACTAACCACCCTTTGGCAATGAGGTCAGCAAAGGAGTCATTCATGAATCATTGAAAGGTTGCTAGGGAGTTGAAAAGGCTGAAGAACATTACTGTGGGTTCATAGAGCCCTTTGTGGGTGATGAAGGCTGCTTTCCACTAATGTTCTTCCTTGATATGGACATTGTTATACCCCCATCGTACATCAAACTTGGTGAATATTTTGGCATCTTTGAGTTTATCCATCAGGTCTGATATCAAGGGTAGGGAGTAGGTGTTGCAGATGGTGTGGTGGTTTAGGTATTGGTAGTCTTGGCATGGTCGTAGTTTGCCATCCTTTTTCTTGACAAAGAAAAAGGGTGAAGCTTAAGGGAATTTTGATGGTCTGATCTTTCCAGTGAGGAGGTTTTCTTTTAGGAACCCTTTGGTTGCCTGTCACTCTTCAGGGTTTAAGGGATAGAGTTTACTGATATAAGGTTTAAAGTCAGGTGTGAGGTTGATCTTGTGGTTGTAGGGTGTGAATGGAGGGAGTTTATTAGTGGACAGTTTGTCGAACATGTCTTGGTAGGATTTGTAAGCCTCAGGGAGGGTGACTTTTGGTTTATTTTTGAGAGCATCGATGGCAAGTTCAGTGGAAGTAGTTGCCTGAATAAAACATTGGCCTGCCTTGATGATTCAGCCTATGGGATGAGTCCTTTTTCAAACTAGGTGGATCACTTTGTCCTTAAGAGATCTACAATAGAGGTAGTTGAACAGGTGGGGAGTCTGCTTCTTGGTGATGTTGACATGCTTGATGGGGTGTGCATCATTTTTGGCATAGATCCTGTAGAATTCTGTTGACTGGTTGGTATTGATGGAGATTTTGACCACTTTCATTTTCCAATTGATTTTGGGGTTTACATCCTGTAGCCAGGGGCTTCTGAGGATCATGTTGTTCCCTCCACAGTGAATGACTATGAATTTGATTCGGCAGAGTAATCCTCCAATACTTGCATATATAGTGATGGAGTATTTCACCATTCCTTATTTGTTGGCTAAGGAATCGACATTTCAAATGGTCATTGGGTTTCATAGTTTCTACAATGGAAGGTTGTTGCATTTGGCGAACTGCCAATCCATGCAGTTTATTTCAGCCCCACTGTCAATCAGAGCTTTTGTGTGGATGCTTCAATGTTTCGAGGGGAGTAGTTCGATGAGAATGGAAAGAGATTTCAATTCTTTTTTTGCTACTCTAGTGTACATCAATGGGGGGTCAGTGTGCATTGTAGACTGGCCCCTCTTTAAAAACCCTTTATCTGTTATACTCCTGCTGTCTTCTCATTTTCATCTTTACTGTCACTGACCTCTTTGAGACAGAGAATCTCAGAAGAGACCATGCAAGTCTTCTTCGTTAGTGGAGGGGAGGTAGCATCCTTATTCTTTGGGCAGGCAGTGTTGAGGTGACTGGATTGCCAGTAGCAGAAACAGAGTTTAAGGTCCATACACCTTTTTCTTTCAGCCATGGTGAGCTTAGCTACTTTGATGTTGTCAATGTCCATGGCATTTGGGTTCTTGGTGGGGGTTCATGTTGGCTAAAACAGATGGGTTATATGGGGGTTTCCAGCCTGTTAAGTGACATGGTTAGCTCGCTCATTTTGGGAGATGAAGGCAGCTGCTCTAGTTTGCCATTCTTTGACAGTTGTGGGTACTTTCTCCATACCATATATTCTTTGCATGATCGGGATAGGGATGGCAGTGGCATAGTAACTAATTAGAACTTGGTTTTCAGTGATCTCAGCTTCAGTTTTATGCATGGCAAACATTGCATTGTACTCATGAATAGAGGGTTTGTATTCCCTCTTCTTGGCATTGAAGTGCATGTGGGTGGTTGCCAACCAGGAAATGGCATCAGCCACAACCTATTGGTTTTGGTAAGCTTCCCTAAACAACTTTAGAAAGTTACTGTAGGTGTCCATGTCGATAATTCCTATGGTTGGATTGTAGGCTTTGATCCTAAAATTTTCAGCCCACATTATGGTGGAATCCTTGGTCATAAAAGAGAGTGTAAAGGCAATCTTCTTGATGGAGGTGTTGTAGACCTCTTTGTTGATGATGAGGTAAAACATTACCATGTTGAGCCAGTGTTACGCTTGGCCCGGGTAGGGACGAGCGTAGCCCTTGCAAGAACGAAGTTAACTGGAGGGACGACGCTATGGGCGTACCAAGGTTCCCTTAAGACGAAGGGAGTACTGAGGAGCCTTGCTTGTGGGTAGCAAGGGACTGGGACGAGGGGTGAGACTTAGGGGACCTTGAACTAGCCAGCAAACTGATGTTGCAAACGCTAGGTAAGACAAGGGAGAACTAAGCTAAGGTACTGTATGTAAAGCGAGGCTTTATATACGTATCCCAACTGCGCACAGACCATGATGTAGGGTCGGTGTGGAAAGGACGTTAGTTCGGTAACAAATGGGAACGAGTTGTCAAAGGGTGCGGGAGCCCGCTGTCAGAATGAAACGTGCTACAGCTGTCAAAGTGGAGTGACAGCTGTCGATCAAAAGAAGAATGGAACGGAAGTAATAAGCGTGTCGATCAAGTTACCATGCTGTGCGTGGAAATGAAGATCTGAAGATGAAGCACAGTTTAGACGTGAAGTAAGGCAATGCCCGGGTTGACACCGGGGATGTGGAGACCAATGGAAAAGCGAGGAAAAAGAATAGAGTTGGAGCGTACGGGTAGAAACGTAACAGCCAGAGTATGGCCTTTTGGTAATCGCTGTCAAAGGCTTCTGGGGTGCCAAGCCAGAGTTCAACTGGTTTGGCTATGGCGGACATTGTGGGTACAGTGGTAGAGGTGGTAACTGGGGAGAATGGGAGATGTTGTTGTACTGTGGGTGGGAATGGTGGAGTAGGGCTTTATGGAATCGAGGCCTGGACACTAAGGGCATGACTAAGGTATGTGGCTAATTGGTCAGCCACAGGATTTGGTGAGATGATGTTCTGATCAGACTCTTCTTTAGGAGAAGACTGGTCTTTGTCTTCTTCGGAAGACTGCGGGTTATTTAGGGCATGGGTGATTTGAGGTGACCACCAGAGGTTGACAGTGGGACAAGGGGGTTGTGATGTGGTGGTAAGTTGGGCATTCTAGCTGATACTAGATGCAGTGGAGAGCTTTCATCTTTTGTTACATACTAAACCAGGTGGAATAGCACATAGCCCTTGAGACAAAGCAGGGTCAATGGGTTAAGATGCTAAGTCTTAGACACAAAGGGTTTGAAGGACATAGCACTATGCTATCCTTCAGGGGACTTCCTGCAGACCACTTGGGAATAATAGGTGGGTGGTAACAAGTGGTAACAGCAACTGATATTGCTGAGGACAATGTACAATATAGTACAAGGGAGATGAAAGCTAAGGTATAGTACAGTATGTGCAAGGTATTTATAGGCAGGTCTGCATGCACAGACCATGCTCAAGGGCAGGTGTGGGAGATGCCTGAGATGTTGGTAACCTATAACATAAGAGGTGCACAATTAAGTAATGAATGCTGACGAAGATGGAGCCAAGCTATGCATGGAAACAAAGAGCAGAATGAGAAGCACAGGCGATGGTGTGAGAAATGGGAATGAATGAGTCAGTATTTGGGATTGAAATGATGAAGGGAAATTGGCATAAGGTCAACTACTAGAATGTAGTCATAAGTGTCTGTAGGAATACATTGATAAAGGAGAAAAGATGTAACAGGTGTTAATGTTCTCTAGATATTGCAAAAGATATGCTGAGGTCTTTCCATTGAACCTTGGGGCCTCAGGTGTTCCTCAAAGTGGCATTTGGATGTAGTTGGCCATTGGATAAGGCAGGTGTCATAAAGGGTTATGTATAGGGGTTGAATTGGTAAAGTGGAATGAGTGTTATCTTCAGAAGAGCAGAGCTAGGGTGCATTAGTTTAGGGAACTTGGTTCTGATCCTGGATGCAATGATGGGTGAGATGGAATTTGAACTAGAGCTCAATTTGCAAGCTCAATAACCAGAACTTTCTTTGTTTTCTCCAGAATGATCTTTTGCACATTCAGTTCTGGATAACATTAGTGGCATTCTTCAGATAGTTACCTGGATGTATAGGCTCTGATGACCCTAAACTGGACCCTTTGTTACTAAATGCTAGTTGAGTAAATGCTAAGACTCTTGTCAGTTGGGATTTTGCCTGAGTGACCTTTCTCTCAACTCAGCTGAATCCCTCACAGTGGGCTTCAGTTGTAAAACAAATATGCTCCTTGGTGTGTACAAGAAAAGTCAGTAGTAAGGGTGAAGGAATGAAAGGCTTGTCCCAAAGGAATTCAAGAAGAGTGGCAAAAGAAAGGTGAACATCCAAACTTACTATCCCCTTTAATAGGCAGTTACTGGACATCTACTCCTAATCTCTATAGGCAGTAGGTTCTAATGTGAAGTGTCTGGTTGATAATACAATGCAAACTGAGTGTCCAGACATATGGATTGATGCTAGAAACTTGAAAATGGCAGTACCAGGCACAGATCTAACATGTTCATGACTTTTTCACTGAAAAGAAAGCTCCATATTGAGTGTACATACACCCATTTATAGTCTGGACATACCCAGGACTTATGTAAGCATCACATGCCAACTGAGGACAGTCAGCATTCAAGTCACCCACAGATGTAAGGAACCAACATTTCTTACAGTTGTAAAGCACATATCTGGGTCTCTACAACATGTCCATATTTCCATAGTCCATGTTCCCAACATGTCCAATGTCTGGCAAACCTTTTGGTGAGTGACCTGCTTTATCTTTTTCGAACTTCATACTATACTGAACACACAGTAAACATGATCATGTACACCCAGACCTTATACATTACAATTATTGGACACTATATGCACTTATACATGTTCTATTCACTTCCTTTTACTCTATTCATTCCCAGTCACCACTCATTCACTAGTGCATTGATTCTACAATACTTACATAAGTCCTGGATATGCCCAAACTATAAATGGGTGTATGTACACTTGATATGGAGCTTTCTTTTCAGCAAAAAAGTCATAAACACGTCAGATCTGCATTCAATACCACCATTTTCAAGTTTCTAGCATCAATCCATACATTCAGACACTCAGTTTGCATTGTATTATCAACTGGACACTTCACATTAGGACCTACTGCCTATAGAGATTAGGAGTAGACACCCAGTAACTGCCTATTGAAGGGGATAGTAAGTTCAGATGTTCACCTTTCTTTTACCACTCTTCTTGAATCTCTTTGGAACAAGCCTTTCATTTCTTCACTCTTACTACTAACTCTCTGTTGCGGAACCGAAGAGTTCCGTCTACCCAACCACATAACCAACCAACCCGGCAGACGACCAGGGAACGATACGATAAATCCTAGAGATAATGTCTGGTAGTGAAGAGTGCTGGACAGCAGGGAGGAGGGAATCGGAAATAAGGAGAGGGCTAAGTCGGGACACCTTCATAGATGAACTCCAGGACTACTCTCACAAGTCCTTGTTAACTGTCGAACTATTGCATCGTGGTTCTGTCTTCCTCCTAACACTACATCCTAACGTATGTAGCGTAATCGTGTTTGGCTCTTGGAGTGAGGGTTCCGAGCCTTGGGTAATCGCGTAGCTGTTACCAGGTTGCTATCCTTGAGAACGAGGGCGGCGTCACCGTAGATGCGAGGGTATGTACGATAACCCCAAGCATGTTCCAACTAGGATGCTGTGTCACTAGTGGCTTAAATATCTGTAAAGTCCTATAACTAATATGATAAGATCCACACGGCAATGAGGGCCTCTTGGGATCGCAGGTATAACATCAGTAGTCAGTACGATAGGGGACTATGTCATGTGATCTTTAGTAGTTTCTTGGTACGAAGGTTCTTCCAATGAATGTGTTCCATTCTTCTCTGTTACTGGGTTTTGTATGAGTGCTGGAACGAGTTGGCTAGCTAGCCATAGATCGGCAGTACGGTGGTGCTAGGATCGATGGAATGATAGAGGGGAGGATGGAGGTTAGCTTTATCTCCAGACGGCTCACTCCCAGGGCTCAATGAAGAGGGCTAGGCAAATACCATCCCTTACTTGATCTGTTGTCACTAGGCCACCTTGGTAGGCAGGGTAGGACGCGAGGAAACAAATGGATTAGGCTGGGGGAACAGCCAACTCATAACCCTACTACTTATAGGTTACAGGGATGTGCACAGACCAAGCTGTGACTAGGGGTCTAGGGTATAAGGGATTAATGCTATAGGATGGTAGGGTAAAGGGTATAGTCCATGAGTGAAAGGTTAGGCACTTCATATATCAGAATGGAAGAAACAGATATGAAGTGCAGGGTTTAATGTAAGGGGAAGATCGATCATCAAGATGTGAAAGATCTGAAAGGGTGATCGTGGCAAAGATCCATCTAGGATCTTGCAGGGTCGTGATCGAGATGCAATCTCGATTGGTGATCATACCAATCGGAGGGAATGACGGAGATGAGAAAGGGGAGGTGATCGGGAATAGAAGATGTGATTGGTGTGAGTTTGTGAAGAGGGTAAAGAGGTAAAGACCAGGAATGTGATACACATGAAGGGTTAAGGGCATGATGATGTGAAGGGACGGTGTGGTCACGTGATCAGGGAGTGTGATGTCATGGCACTCGTATGTGCAAGCATGCAGTCATAGTGCAGATTCATACAAGGTTCGTACACAATTCGTAACAGTGATAGAGGTGCCAAATGGGTACAATGTATCCAAGTTAAGACTCACCAAAGTCTTGTTTTTGCTGGAGGTCAGATATACTTTAGTATCAATTGGTCGCCTTGATGAGCTGGGGCTCTTAATGACATTTGCAAATGGTTTCTGCACCATATGCACATCTAATAGTGAAACAACTGGCAGGATCCCATGTATCTCAAAAGGATTGTACTGAGTGGTACATGACCATGATGCCATGAATGCAGCTGCTGAGAATGTCACTGTGATGGAGCTTCATTGATGATTCAGACATATAGCTCCTAATGTTGCCTGTCACCTTATTGAGAAGGGACTGGTTACCAGACTGAAGTTGGATGACTCAAAGGCTGAAAACAACTTTTGTGAATTGTGCATGTATGCAAAGGCTATGCATAAGCCTGTTGCAAAGGTCTGTTGTAAAACAAATATGCTCCTTGATGTGTACAAGGAGAGTGTTACGAATTGTGTACAAACCTTGTATGAATCTGCACTATGACTGCATGCTTGCACACACAAGTGCCATGACATCACACTCCCTGATCACGTGACCACACCGTCCCTTCACATCATCACGCCCTTAACCCTTCACGTGTATCACATTCCTGGTCTTTACCTCTTTACCCTCTTCACAAACTCACACCAATCACATCTTCTGTTCCCGATCACCTCCCCTTTCTCATCTCCATCATTCCCTCCGATTGGTATGATCACCAATTGAGATTGCATCTCGATCATGACCCTGCAAGATCCTAGATGGATCTCTGCCATGATCACCCTTTCAGATCTTTCACATCTTGATGATCGATCTTCCCCTTACATTAAACCCTGCACTTCATATCTGTTTCTTCCATTCTGATATATGAAGTGCCTAACCTTTCACT